>VKOC01001798.1:0-116933 GCA_009364415.1 Spea multiplicata
CTTAGTGGCATGCTGTGTTAGGAAGGGACGGATGCGGGCAATGTTTTTAAGATGGAGACGACAGTTTTTAGAGATAGACTGAATATGGGGTGTGAACGAAAGGTCGGAATCAAGGGTGACACCAAGACAGCGTGCATGAGTAGGCAGGGAGATGACTAATGTGCAGTTATGCTACAACCCCTGGTAGCTGTGTGGGTAACTGCAAGTAAACACATAAAAAAGTAGGGGCCCAAAATATTGAAATAAGAGCTACCCAGGAGGTAATTACCCCCTGGGCCTCTCCCCCGACAGATAAACTATGTGTCTTAAATTACGCTTTAAATCACAACATTGTTGATAACAGCAACAATCCAAGTGCGAACTTGTGCAGACTTTTTGAGATATGTGACCATCTTTGACCATATAATGTGCATATACTATTGGACACAACATCTAAGCGTTTAAAACATTGTGACACTAAAGTATCAGGCATCAGACTATTTCAGCTGCAGTTTTTCTGGAAGAGAGACAGCCATAAAATTGTTGAGACGTGAAAGCAAGAGAATAGATAAAGAACTTTACACTGCATTGAGCCGACAATATAACTCGATCATCCATGCCAGCACTTACTGAAATATAGCACGCAGTGCATCTGATTCATATAAATACTCATATCACACACTAGCACTTAATAAAAGACATCCAGCCAACATGAGAACATTGTATCTATCTCCATTTGAAAGTCTTGAGTGAACGTGTATCCCAGAAAGATGTTAATGAAGCCCAAGCTCTTTACAGAGACTATCAAGGCCACAGCCAGATTTTCCATTAGCCCTGAAGCTCCATTTTTCACTGGTGCCATAGGAGGGGGTATTTAATAGGGCAGACACTACCCCATATGGCCATCCACTATGTAGTTTGCTAATGCCCTATTTTCTACCATGCACGGCCTAGGAAGGCATGTTGTTGTATTTATCATTAGGTGACTAAAAAAATATGACTTCTTCACAAACCCAACAACCTCCTTACAACCCCTTTTGGTCTTTGTAGGATGTATTTAGCTGTTTTCTATTACTATAGCTACTTCTTAATAAAATAGAAATTTTAATTTTGCATTGAATGTAACAGCACCCTGCAGGTCGTTTTAGCAGATGAAAATCAAAATGACCGTGTCTATAAAATGGTCTTGTCTTATAAACGGGTGGAAGGTACATGTAGGCATTAGTTCCATGATGCAATCCATTTTGAGTTATAAAAACATATTGTGTGGTTACTATCTCATCATATTTCTGGAATATTTTCAGGCTCCGAACGACTCACAGGATATGTTAATCATGACAGCAATATCATAGCCACTACTGCTCAAAATACTTTATTGTTATGCATTATACATGATTTTATTATTATGGGGCATGCTTTACGGGGGTATGCAGATGATGGGGGGAAGGGGTAAATTTTAAAAAAAAGTATGACCTGCATTAAACATAGTTTGTCCTTATTTTTAAAAATAATGTTAGGTCTCACTGTGTGTCCTATGAAATATGGTTCCCAGGCGTCCTAGTTACAGTACAAATTAAGAACTGGTTGTTTATTTAATACAAGTTTGAACTTCTATGTCATAGCATAAACTAATAATCATGCTTTTGGTGTTTAGTCTAAAGCTTGATGAGCAGTGAACATATCATAACTTCTGATGTAACAGGTTGGGACAAAAAATGATATTTCCTGCTTCATACAATTTACCTAAACAGATGAGATATCCCTAAATAACTTGACTCTGTGTGTGAATGCACAGATTAGACGCAGGTGGATGTTCACCGTGTCCCATTTGTGTGTCTAAAGAAAATAAGTAAGAATCAGCAAATATGAGCCGACAACCAGAAATTATTCAGCTAATTCTATTAAACTGACAAACAGTGCTTTTCTGTATGTTCACACAGCCTAAACACATCTGCAGGATACATGTGCACACATTACAAAGCTGGTGATGAAGTGGGTGTTTATGGTCATGTATAATACTATCCTACTATCCATTATACTATCCTAAGAAGGATAGTTAAGGACACGATTGACATTGGTAAAAGTAGGATATATAGAACCACAATTACAGAGAAATATTTGTTCAGAGGCTAAGGTAGGCCTTATGATGTATTTAAACTAGATGCTGCTTTTGGTTAGCCGTGGAAGTAGCTCGGAACATATCTCCATAGGTCTTTTTCAAGTGGGAGCTCTGATCAGTCATTTGAACAACAGCAAGAGTCTGATCTTCCTCTGGATATGGTGAAGAGGTGCTGCTATGACCACCCCTGGACCTGTTGGCCAAGGCCAGTATACTACACTTGACTGGCACAGAAGGCTTCAAAGCTCTGTTTGCACAAGTAATGGGGCAGTACCAATACTTTTTCCACTAAAAGCGGGGCTCTAGTCTCAACACAATGATATTCTAGTCTGATGAAAACAGCTAATGTCCCATCAACCCATAGGGGGTGAAGCCAAGTAGAGCCTGGAAGGATTAAATCTCATATAAAAGAGCTCGTAAATGTTAAATAAAATGTCATAACTGTTCCTTTAAAAGAAGAGCTGTTTTTGAATTTTCTGCATATATCATATACTATGTGTAGTTATGTTTGCATATGTCTTTGCTACTGTAACAATGCTATGTATTTTAGTTTTTTCCCCTTTCATTTTCATGTACTCAACTAGTACCATTAATAATTGGTTCACAATAAGGTAGAAATAAGGCCAGTGGTTTTTGTTTTTGTTTTCTAAGTCAGAAGTATTTTATCTTCATATTGTATCCAGCTAATATATTCTTATTTTAATATTCATTAATTTATTATTTTCACGTACTGGAGCCAATTCAATTATTGGAGACCAATTCGGAATTTAATATCAGTTGTAACACATTTCTAATGTATTTTCTTCAACTCAATAGTTTATTGTAAGTTACTATTGTCTATGAAATAAAAACTTCAATAAAAATTACTGAAAAAAAAAAGAAGAGCTGTTTTTACTTTTGGCATGTGCAAGGTTTTTGCTCTCTAACAATCAGTTTTTTTCAAATAGATTTGAATGCTGATGTCTCATTTAATGAATAAATAATAATAATAATAATAATATAACCTTCTGATGCTTTTTAACATGTTTCCCTTTTAAGTTCACTTACATTAGATTTAGATGGTTATTTTGTAATACTTTCCATTGTTATAAATGAAATACATAATATTCCGTAGAAAATTACGAGTCAATTCCAGACCTGTGTCAGTAATTACATACTAAAATGGTCTAATGAATTTCCTGATTGGATAAATTAAAGGAAAGCGTGTCTTGCCCAGAAGAGCACTGATATTTTGTTTTAACAAGCCCAGTTAAGAAAGAAACATATTTCCTACAAAAATGAAGACGAAATAAGGTTTTAGAAAATAATCCTTTCACAACATGAAATTTCCTGGCGGTAAGGGAATTAATTACTAGTCAGTGGCCTCATCTAAAGTGCATAATTCATTAACTGCTTAATTATAATAGTCATTTTGCAAATCTGTATTAAGTATCGTGCAGAAATTATGTATATTATATGTGGAAATGTATTAGATTTTGTGATTATTAAAAGTTATTTTTTTAATAACTTAACTCTTAATCATGAATCGTGGATAGAAGTAAGAATTGTATTTTTCCTATACTTTACGAAATAACATTTTTCTTCTAAGCAATGTCCTCTTCATAGGGTGATTGGATGCCTACTCTAAGCAAAGGTAATAGAATGTGTAGACATACAGAAGAAAGTATCTAAAATAAATGGTGTAAATAAAACACATTCATTTTCTTATAACACCATACATACATAAGAATATAACGTTCTGAGGAAAGAAGGACGAAGGGGTTTGGGTCACAAAGGGGTACTGTCCTTCTCAAACAGGGACATTCGGAAGGTATGGTAACATAAAAAAGACCTTGTAAATCTCTGACCCCGGCCATGGCACAAACCACATCCATAAAATCTTACCACATCAGTCATTGGAATTGATGTAAAGATAAAATAGACATATATCTCATCTGTTTACATATGTGCACAACGTTCAGATTAAACAGCTTAGTGCGTCTGAGTATCAGGTAGTGAGCAGAGAAGTAAGGTCACCCTGAGTAGGCTTTGGCATCAGGTGCTCAAAAAGCTGTGAAAATCTATTTTATTGTAACGCACTATAAAATGGTAATGGTGCCTTATTTTCCTGAACACCTTTATCTATCCCAGTAGCAGGACTGCGGCTGTTTTGGACACACGCTGATTACATATCCAAGTCACGTTATTTGTTTACCTAGAAAATGATGCTGATTTCTCTCCGCTACCGTGACTGCTCCAAGCAACTTATCGTTCGCTGATAAAAATGACAGATTGTAATGCAAAAACTGTGATTTACGCAAGCTTTTAAGAATCATTAGTCCAACAGGAACAGGTACCTCTACATCTTAGTATTTTCTGGCTTTATTTTGCAGAGTGGATTGGTACTAATGCAGTATTTTCATTCTTCTTATCTATTGTAAAAATCTTTTTTTCTTGGTAACAATACTGTTATTGAAACATATAAACAATGATTGGATGGATTTCTAGGAACTATACAACTCCAGCTCTTTTGTCGATTAAGAAAACTTCCTGTTTGAACCATAATATTATCTATGGTAATGTTAAGCAATACGGTTCCTTTGCGGTGACCATGTGTCACTTTGTGTACATAGTTGTAACTATACACTGCACTACCCACTTTGCAAGAAGACGTATAGGCAAAAAGTTATCTTATCAACTTTACTTTTATATATGCCATCATCTGTACTCAAGCAGGGGTTTTAATTGTGGAATGCAAAGGAATTCATTACCAACTGAGGGACCCTGAAAATGTACCCATTCACCCAAAGCTTGGTATAAAAACTCCAAGGCTCTAGGGCTATTTCTGAGACATGTCCCCTTAAACTGGTCAAAAGAGTATGTACAACATCTCAAGAGCCATTTGATTCATTTCTTTGGGTTCTAAGGCCACATCAGGTGTCACATTCAACATGATCAAAGATAAATATGTGCATTGCGAAAAGTTTAGAGTACTTAACATAATTCCGATATCCAAACTTTTGATGGGAACACAGAATATAAACATGAAACATAAACAGAACCAAAGCCCTTTTGAATTGTGAGGGCACAGAAAAGAAGCTATCAAGATATTCTTGAAATATATGACACATTCGCCAGCACTTAAGGAACTTTTTTCTCCACTTGTCCTGGCAGCACAGCCTAGACAGGAGTGCAATAAATTAAGTTGTTCTTGCAAAATATGTACACATTTTGGCTGCAGATATTTCTACCAGAGAGCATTTATTAGAATGCAGCAAAGCTCTGGCTTGGAATGCTATATCACAATTTAGGTCTACAGGGTGACATAACCAAGAAGTTTACATGTTTTTATGAGACCAATAGTTCATCACCAATGACAAAGTGCTGCTAATACTTACAGATAGCCAAACGGGCAATACTTGTCGCAGACTACAGGCTTGCATTTCTTGGGCCGAGGCCTACATTGGCAGATCTCGCAGTTGTGAAGGTGGGGCTGAAACCCAAAAGGGCAGTCCAGAGCACACCCAGATATGAGTCCTGTACATAGCTCCTCACCTGCACAAAAAAGAAAATAAAAAATATCTCAGTATCAATATTCCTATCTGGACTGAAGAGTTTTCAACTGATTAGCTTGAGAACATCTTGAACAATGTCAACATGTCTTTGGGAAAGGCTGGTGATGGTTAACTCCACATTGTTCTACAATTTCTTTTCCAAGAAGGGTCCTGTATATTATGATCACATGTTATTATATAGCAGAAGGTCTATAGAATTTGGTGATTAGTTTAGAATCAGTTTTCACAACATTGTTTGATCACAAATGAGTGTTATACAAAACTATTAGATGTTGTTCTACCACTAAAGCAATAATATTGATACTCATGAATTGCCAGATTCTGCCTGGACCAGTAAGCCTAAGAGAACATTCAGCTACTGTACAGATCAAAAGAAGGAGTTTTATTGTGGTAGACAGAATTTTGTAGACTGAGAAAGTGTCTGGCTCTGGTTTGTAAATTTTATTTCAAGTTTTACAATTCATCAAAAAACCAAGCATTGGAAATTTAAACTTTTTATCCCAGATAGCTAAGATCCCCCATGTCCCACTGCTCTGTACCTATGGAAAGACATCTGTGGCCGTCCAAAAGGGCAACTTGACCTTTTGGTTTTGTGTTTTGTTTTTTTTGCAGTGACCATAATAAATGCTTTAGGTCCTCTGTAGTGACAACCAAGAGAGTCTTGAAGATAAACTTCTTGTAAGACAAGTAGAAGGAAAAAAAAGTTGTTGAGACTCTTGACAGCAAGTGAATGGTGAGTGTCCACCTCTTTCCTTTTGGTATCAAGATAAACCATCAGAACAAACCTTTTAAAGCGCTGTAGTTTTTTTCTTCTTGGATAGAGTGTAAAGTAATAAAAAATCAGTATGTGAAGTTAATTTTACTTTTTTCTGCATAATGTTCTACTAACATAAGTAATATCATTTCGACACTTGTGGTTATAAGTGCTACTCTTACCTCATACTTAATGACATCATAGGTTAAAAAGCTTCTGATTCAAAACCCATAATAGCTGTCTACTTAATTTGCCTGAATATGTGCTAAATAATTGACTAGAAGTAGCTGCAAGCAGCAGTAAGGAACTGCTCCAGGTGAAGTAAGGGTGTGAGGTGTGATATTGTGAGGTGTGATTATTAGAGTAAAGTGTGATGGAGTGAATATGGTTTAGTGTAAGTGTGTGCGAGATTGGGTGTGTATATATGTGTGTGTTATAGTGAGTGTGTATGGTGTTAGTGCAAGTGTGAGTGTTTTTGCTAATTCTTATGTTAGTGATGGCAAGGAGCCAGGGAGGCCACTCAGTTCTACCTGCGGCCCCCTAGGCCAGAAATTGCTAGCCCTCCCGGGGTGTCTTAAAAGGCATAGCGCACCTTTTATGGCAATGCATACTCTGACAAGCTGGGGATGTGGCGGGGAGCTGCTCTAGATGGGGCCTGAAGCAGGGCAGTAGGTAAATGCATCGCTGGTCCACATCCCATTTTTTTGACACATCCCGTTTTTTTGACAGCTATATGTTTACTAAGATTTTTTCTTGTACCATTTATATTATATACATAGCTTGCAGAAAATAATGTCGTTGACAGATTCTTTCTCACCCTCTGTTAGCAAGACAGCCGGACAATATTTCAATTGCCACAAACTGGTGTCTCTTTTAACGCCAAAAAGGTCAAATGCATTTTTTGTTGTTCCTGGGAGTTTCCTATGGATGAATTCAAATTACAGTAATTTGGCATGCCATAACTCTAAAAAAGTATCAAAGTGTAAATTATGCAATAAACAGTGTTAGGAGAGATGTTGGTTTTCAAAGAAAATGTTAACAGTTGTGATGAATATTTTAGAAGTCCTTAAATTTACTCTTTAATATTACCAATTCTACTCTAATAGGCTTGTCATGTTTTTATAACAGACTATAAACAACTAATACACGTTGTGCTTGTGATCAATTTGCATAAGAGATTCAAGTGCACTCTAGCATAATTCCAGGACCACATCTTTCCTCCTAACTTCCCTTTTTTTCTGGGTCATGATTTCTGGGCACTGTCCTGCCAAACACCTCTATTGTCCTGGTTTTGGGAACAATTGGGCCAGCTGGGAAGATCTAGCAAGTTGTGGAATTGACCGTAGCATAGACCACTATCACTGCTCCCATGTCGCCAGCTCACAGAATGTTTCGGCTGAGTGCAGTAAGGTGGCTGGACAAGTAAAGTCTTTAACCAAGTGCCCCCCAACAACAAGGCTTTCCCGACTTGGATACCTGAAATGTTGGGGAGGTACACTATGTAAAGAAGGCCATGGCATTACAAGTGCAATGCCACCGCCTCAAATCTGGTTGATCAACTTAAAAGGACATTCAGGCTAGGTTTCCACTTGGGTTTTTGTCCGGCGTTTTTTTCTTGATGAAAAACGCCAGGAAAACTGCCAAGAAAACTGCCACTGCATTTACCTGCGTTTTGGCGTTTTTTCTGCAGTTTTTTCTGGCGTTTTAGCCTTTCTGTGGAAATTGCTTTTTTTGACCTTAGGCAGTTTTTCCAGCCTTTACAAGTTAGAAGTTTCACCCAGCTAAAAGGGATTAGGATAAATGGCAAGTATCTGCCCTCTCCTGATGTCATTTACTTGGTAGACCCTTTTGTCTCTTTTCTGTGGTTTGTAAAGCTTTATTTCGAATGTCTGCTCCTCTGGGAAGATTGGCCCCAAATGATGGTGCAAATTGTTTGCTGTTGCTTTTGGCACGCAGGATCCGGTCGCGTATGTTTGTTTGTAATGGCATGTTTGTTCCAAATGGTGTAGAATTCAATATGAACCAGTCCAGGACTTTGTTTTGTGTGAAACTGTTTGTTTCCAGCCTATTTCTCGTAGGACACACAGATACGCCATAAAAACGCCAAGGCAATAAACCCACATGGCTTTTTCATGGCGTTTTTTCTCTCCCATAGACTTCTATTGGAGAAAAAAAGCCAAGATTTCTTGCAAAAAACGCCAGAGTGTCAACATGCTGCAGTTTTGAAAAACTGCCACAGAGCCCAAAAAAGCAGAAAAACGCCAAACAGGACTGAAAAAACGCCAAACAGAAAAACGCCAAGTGGAAATGGCATTTTGCGATTTCCTATTGAAGAACAGCTAACATCTGGCTGCAGCGTTTTTCACAAAAAAAACGCCAGGTGGCGCTATTGGCGTTTTTATAGGCGTTTTTAGCAAAAAAAACCCAAGTGGAAACCTAGCCTCAGGGTGCATTTCTGTTGGTTACTATAGTGACATGACCACCTTGGGCATTTTGCACCTCTACTCTACCTCTAGATTGTATGTGATGTTATTCTAATACCTAAACAAATATGGTAGAAGTTACATTTTAGGCCTTGCTGTAATTCTCACAAGTTTTAATTACATTATTTTAATGTTTCAATAGATTCATTACATTTGGTGCATTGGCCTTGAGGTTTTTATTTCCACTTGCATGAAAATCTGCCTAAAGCCATTTGGTTCAATTAAAATATTAATAATGATGTTTATTATTTTCCGCTTAGTCCACAAATATCACCAAGGATAACATGCTGCTTTATTTCACCAGTCATTTTAATGTAATTATTGGTTCTCATAATTAAATGGAGGATAATAACTAATGAAAATGTCACAAAATGTACAGTAATTGTTAGTGTGATTAAATCTCCGTTCATTCTTCAAAGCGTTAGAAGAAGAATAAAAAGACAATATCTTGCTCAACCAAATTATTTAACCCAGCATAAGAAGTAACTGAATCTTAAAGAGATAAAAGTAATAAGTAACCCAAAAAACACAACTGAACATGGAATTTAGAATAACACTTATAAGGTCATGGGTATGCGAGCCGGAATGGGAGACAAAAAATGGCTTCTGACAGAAGAAGTGGGGACTACTCTTACTACAGGACCACACATCTTGGGGGAAAAATCAGTAGAATGATAATATACATCAAACATTAAAGCGCATTCTGTCGTTTTAGGGAATTTGTCAATTTAAAGTGTGAATAATTTGAGAGCACTATAATTGATCTTAAGTCGCTACAAACTGCTGAAAGATGAAAGCTTAGGAGGTATAATTGATAATGATTAAAGGATTACTTTCTATTTATGATATGCAAGTGGAAATGGAGTGAGTCCCTTGAAAGCAAGTCTAATTTGTTTAAAAGTAATATATTTGTGCCTAATTAAAGTTCTGTTACTCGATAATACACCAGATCTGTGCACTGCAATAACCTTGAAGCATACGCATCTAAATGTGCATATTATTTAGACTCTGTAAAAATCACTTGTGTTATATTACTGGAAGATAGAGGCCATGCTTTTAAATCTTCTACTCTTAAGGACTACGCAGATCAACTCGGATCTTTTCACAGGAGAAGTTTGCCAGGGTCGGCTCTACATAATTTAATATGGGAAATGCATAATTATCAAGACCCCTTTTGGTACCAAGATCACACAGGGCATTTTATATCCATAAGGTAGGCTCTTCTGCCCCAGAGAAAGAGGAGTGTGACCTAGTGACACAGCTCTTCACATGGAGCCTATGGGTCAGAACCAGTGAGTTCACAGGTATCAGTTCCACTGATGGTGGCCTGATGTCACACAGTGTCCTACCCATTGAACACTCCTTCTTTCACATGCTCAGTGCCCAAATCTGAGATTGTGCATGCAAAGCTGCCAGTGGTCCCAATAAACAGAACATTTGCCAGTATAGCAGCGGCTGTCATGGCTACCAAGTAAATTCAGGACTGCAAGCAACCATGGAAATAATACTTTTCATCTTATCCCACCTCCTCTAAAACTCAAAGTTTAGCGCACAAACTTTAATGAACTAAAATACATCTGGCTGTTGCTTAACCAGGAGGGGTTCTGGGAAAAAGGAAAACGCGTATCACTTACCTAGAGGGCTTCTCTCCAAGTGGTTGTGTTGTTAAACTGACCACACGGGGAGGTATTTAACTGGGTTTGAAAATGCACTGATTTAATATGGTGTTTTCAGGCATGAAAACACCCTGCTGGATTTTGACACAAGCTGTGATTTATTTAGACTCAACTCCGCTGTGTCTAATGAGAGCAGACCTCGCTGGGTCAGAGTGGTCCAGGTGTTTATGTATGCCTGCCAGGGTTGATTTTCACACACAAGGTCACATTGATTGTGAGTTTTCTCATTGACGCTGACGAACCTTTAAATAAAAAATATTAAAAATTCTCTTCTCCATGTTATTTACGAGCATGAAATATATTCTTCTTTTACCTTTCATTCAGCTATTTGTTCACATTAATCTCTGCTACGACAGTCAAAGTGCTGATATTTTGGATGATAGATTAAGTGTCAAATGCAATAAGTAATGGTTATGTCAATTCATTTGTGAGTGGCCATTTTTGAATGTTATAGACTAACATTGTAGGCTACAAATGTATTTCCACTTCACAATATTTTGCATGACAATTTTGTAACGCTGTTTGCAGTTCTATAATGTATTTAAACTGGCAGTCATATCCTCTTTATTGAGGATTCAATTATGCCATTCCTTCAGGGCTGTACCTAGGTGTTCCCCTTGCTTATTATCCCATTGTGACCCCTGCCTGTGTCGTGGTTGGCAGCACCACTGGTACTACTCTACATGCCCATGTGACACATGTTCCAAATGCATTCTACCCTAATGTCTGGTCTCAGGGTACAAATCTGATTCTTCCCGTCCGCGCCACCTGAATGCTAGCCTGCTGATGCTGAATAGGATAACATGCCATCACACTGAAAGGGTTAAGCCCAATCAGCTCTGGGCTGCAAAATGTGCCAGCATGCATGGGCTGGCGGCCATCAATATTAGAATAAAAGAGCAGTCGTATTAAACACTGACATTGAGAGTAGCATATAAAATGAAAATAGACAATGCGGCGCAATCACCATAGCAACCAATGCAATGCACCTGCTTATTGCTCCACATTTAACAATTTGCCCCTGAATAGCTCCCATCATATAAAAGCGTGTTGGTCTGCAGCCCTTGAGGATTAGAAACTGAACTCTCTCTGATTTATACTTTTTCTTGCCGATAAAATGGAAAAGCTGTAGTAGTTAAGCTGAGAGCCAGGGAGGATATGGTGTGTTTACTATAATAATAAAGATGCGTTACAGTGTGACAGACTCTTGCTGCTTCACAGTCCTTTCTTGCCCTGTAAAGAAATGTTTGGAAATGTTTTCTACATCGATAGTGTTTTAAGCGTGTGTGTCGCTGCTGGCTGCCTGCAAGCAGATATGCCTGTGGTGGCACAGTCTATAAGGAACTACTACATTTACTGTGCTATATCGCATAATCGGCACATGTTCCCTAAGGAACCGTCTTCCTTTGGCTACATCTCTGTTACAGAAATATACAAACTTAGTTTCTGTAAGTGCTCTTCCTCGCAGGCCTCATCTGACAAAAGGTGGTCTACGAAATGAAATCACAATAATGACTGCTGTTCGATGGACACTGCGTCCCTTCAATCAACGTAAACAAATGAAACAGGGCAGTTGTGACATGGTCGGGTTGTGACAGTGTCGGGTATAGAACAAGCCCTGACAATTACTCATCTACGGAACTAACACACATGTGTGCCATCAGATTTGAAGGTGAAATCTATGTTATTAAAACAAGGACAGAAATTGACATTGTGTTTCATTTCTGCTCTTTTCTGGTCATATTGAAAGAGCACTGTCACAGAAAGTAGAACAACATTCAATATTGTGGATAACCCATAAGTTAAAGGGACAGTTCAGCCATTGTATGCCTCTTAACGTGTTTGATAGATGCATAGTTCCATTAAATTGTCATGGGGTTTGTTTTGCAAATGCATGGGGAGGGGTTCTTCAGCACATTGTAAAGAACGAAATTGCTTATTTTAATTGCGGCCCAGTTTGTTTACTATACTTATTTTTTTTTAACCAACTCCAAACGGTTCCGCAATCCGTTAATTTGGGACACACAAGACATTACCTATGGTCGACACCTGTCTACTGAAAATAGACCTTTTTATTATAGGAAAAACTAAGTAGTAGGTTCATTAATGCAGTGATTTAGTGTTCCGGCTCCTCGTACAATGCTGCATGCCGTGTGTCAAGTAAAGGTGATACAACTTCAAGGGTTTGTGTCAAGCTAACACAAGGAATTCCAGCTGTGCCAAAGCTAATTAATATTAAAACGTTCTCAATGCTCCGCAGTGTACTCCAAAACTTATCCAGCCACCCAATCACGATCAAGAAAAATGCGGTATGTGTTAAAATACCAAGTTATTATCACGTTGCTTAGATTTCAATAAATTAGAATATGAACTAGGAACAATAATAGTAATACTAATTATATGGTAACCTAGCAACAAACATTGGGCATCTCAAAGTACAATGAGAACGGTTCAATTAATTAAATATTCTTTTATTTTATAATAAACACACCATAGTGGGTAGGAGTCTTAGGAAAAAAGAGAATTCTATAATATATACATTATCAGGAAATGTTACTTCAACTTCCGGTTTTTCACTCGGAATCAGTGATCTGGGTATCCAATAGAAACCCTTCATCCTCAAGAGCCAACAGAAATACTCCTTATTAAACAATAGCTCATAGAAGTACAGTAAAGTATTGAATCTAATTGCCGTGTTAAATTTCGTAAGCTAAAATTTCTTTTTTTAACAAAAATAAGAAAATATATTTGTTTTAAAGGAAAGTGAATCCAGTTACGCCTAATAATATATAATAATTAATTATAATATGTTTCTATAATCGCAACATATAATAATCAGCAGACTTAAAGAAGAATTTCCACTAGATTTTTTAGTTCTGCCTTGTATTAAAATTCAATAACTAAATTCGCTTATAATACTAAAAGACATGTATCTATTACATCAATTAAAGGGCTTGAATTACCGCACCGTATTGTGTTTCTTGATTTAGACAGCAAGTGTACAATTAGTATTGAGACAGGACTTACATCGGCCAAATGCATTTGAAATGAAACAAAAACATTAATGATTTCGACTAATGCGTGTGTACACAATAAATTGCTAGAGCACTTCAGGTTGTCAGTAACATATCTATGTTTATATGTTTCTGTGCCAGTTTTTTTTTTCTGTAATCCTTTGGCATTTTTACATGTAACAGAGAGAGAAAATATTTCTTAGAACGAAAAACAGTGAAAGTAGTCAAAAGAAAGTAAATAGAAAATCCTTCCAATATTTTGTATTTCATGATACTAGAAATCCTATTATCACAGCTAAAATCAAAAATCTAATCCTCACCCACAGGAAAAAAAAATCAATCATTTGAAAACATAATACTGAAATAATTTAAATATTTCTAATTCATAGGGTATTTTTTTTTACGGAAAGCAGTGTAAACATTCATACAAGATGAGAGTATATTTATCTGGCGTCATCAGAGCATTTCTAAGAGCTGTCCTCTTAATCTACATGTCAGATGAGCGCCACTAAGTGGAAAACGATACCACAACAGAGGAATAAATACATCCGAGAGACGTCTACTGCAGGCAATATATTCTATTCACCAGGAACAGAACGGAGGTGTATTATGCACAGAATAGGAAACAGAGGAGGTTGTGGCTGCAAAAACTATAAAAAAAGAACATATTAAGGTGCTAACAAAGTACTTTAACATGCATTCTTCATTGGTGTTGATGTAAGGGACACTAGACTGTCCCTGTAAACTGATGGGCTTGTAAATGCCAGCAAGGTGCGCCGCCTGGCACAGCGGGTACATTATTTGGGGGACAATCCCCATCTTCCATGGGAAGCTATTGTGACACTAACCGTGCTGCCTATATAGATCTAGCTATATAATAACTTAACAGTTCAATTAAAGAGATACTCAATCATTGAAATACTTTTAAAAGTACAAGTAAAAGATGGAGTCGATGGAGAAAGGAACAGATGAGAAAAACTGTAAGGGCTGATCACTTACGGGTTTTGCACTGACAAATGCGGCAGCCGTTCTGGTCTAATCGGAATCCATAGCTGCAATCCTTTTCAGTAAGCGTGCAGTTAGGCAACAAATCACAGATTGGGGGAGCCATGGTGATATACGTTGGTTCTGTACGGGAGAGAAAATAAGAATTTATATTACAGGTGCTGGTTGGAGAGCCTAGTAATTCACTTTACGATGACATATCTCATCGTATCAAAATCTTTATTTATTCTTCTGCAGAACATTCATTTGTTCTTCCTGTTTTGTTAAGATTCAGTGTTGCCATAACAACCGCTATGGTCTATAGGTGAACGGTGGTAGCATGTACATGTTTCATAACAAACATACACAAGACATTGTACTGCAGCGCTATGTCTCCTCTCTATACATTTCTTCAGGTGGTTTTAATGAAATATGACATTTTAAAAAAAATACGAACATACATTTTTCATATTATTATAGTTTCTGAATAGGATATCGCCTCGACCAACACAATATTCCTAATTGTTGGCATTTTTTCCTTAGAGAATAGTTAGAATTTAACAACTGAAAAATAAATACATGGAGATTATTTTTGTAGCGTATATAAAAATAAAAAATTTATAAAAGTAAAAGAAACATGAAGTCAAGGTTTGGACCTGCTATAAAACCATTTAAAACACTGTTAAATAGGCAAATCTGGAAGAGATGGGGGGGCTCCCACTTTCCATCAAGCTTTTGGTATCTGAGAGAAGTAGAGAACTAGGATATGACTTCATATCTTAGCGCTCCACTTCACTTAAAAGATCACAAGGGCGAGGGAGAGTTGTGTGCTGGTGCACAATTTGGCCTGCCGAAGTGGGCTCCCATTTTCCTATGCCTAAGGGCTGCTGTGGCGGCAGGGCTGGGCAACAGAAGAATATCATTTGACAACAGGAATGGCTGGTTCTCACTGGTGACATCAGAATCCCAGCATGTATATCCCTTCTGGAAAGTGGACAGCTGGATGACATGAAATAATTTGATGGATCGCTGATATTGAAAGGGCTTTCTGAAGAATACTTAGGAAGGCCATTGCAGACGTTGTTTTGCTTACTATTGACTTTTATAAAGTCAATATTACAGGCAGAGGTAGTGAAAAAATAGCTATTTATCAGTGTAATAATACAGACATTGTTTTAGGGCGGCAGGGACATAGCTATCAGGAATGTCCACTGAGACAGATCTTCCATTCCATTAACATGCAACATACTGTAGCTTATTCAGTGATCTTGGTAGTGCATCTGTAAAATAAAATAAAGAGATGCAGCAAAAAAAATCTTTAATATAAAGTCATCACTGAAAAAGGCTTATTTTGAATCAATATTTAATTTTTGAGAATCAACAATTCTCTATAGCCAAAGAATTGAACTGCTTTCTCATGTGTCCTTGTGAGAACATTTAGTACTATGCCTCTGATGAGACCTTAATTATCTTTATCTAAAAAAATATTATTTTATTGTGAGGCCTGAATCAGTGCAAGTGTCCTGTTTTAAGCAAGACAGTCAAGAATTTCAGGCACTGTCCTGCTGCACCACAAGCTGCATTTATGGGCATTGGTGATCCTGGGAATGAAAGTGATCAGAGCGGGTGAACTTGGTTGAGGGCTATGATTCTGCAGTACAGAGCTCAACTACCACTCCCATGTGGCCACCATGCGAAGCCAAGCACATTCAGGTCTCAAAGGCCACTAACAGGCCAGGGTTTCTGGATACAGTCTGCCTAATCACAGGTAGCATATTTATGAACTAAATGTACAAGCTGGGGCATCCAGAAATCCAGTTTGAAGAATTTCTCTTAGCCTTTTCACTTCCTCCAGTAAAGCCTCCAGGTGTAGGCTATTTTCCCATTTAGCACTGATAAAAGGCAGTTGGGTTATTCAGTTTTAGAAATTATGTTGTGAGAGGGGCGAAGAGGGCGAGTAGGGGTGTATTTGGATAGGAGAATGGAGGGTATGGGGAGCCAATGAAGTTATTGGCATAGCAGAGAAGTGGATGAGGAACGGCAGCAGAGCAAAACTAATCTAGCTGCAGTGTTGAGGATAGATCGAAGCAGTGAAAGGTGGGAGAGGGGTAGACCGGTTGGTAGGGAGTTGCAATAATCCAGGCGGGATATCACAAGGGAGTGGATTCGTTGGTTGGTTCTTGTGTAAGGAATGGCGGATTCGGCAAACCCATGAGTTGATGTGATTTAAGTGCCTGGTACAGATGTATAAGCCAGGGCAAGTTGGTCAAGGTTTGTCAGAGGTAAGCCAACTCATCCACTCATCCCTTTTTCCTGAGCCTATTGAGCCCTGTCCACCTGGCATTAATGATGGAAGATGTTTTCTAACATCCACCATAAAGTCAGCAATATTAAGAGCAATCTAAAACCAAACTTTTGGACAGCAAATTGTGAGTGAGAAAAAAGTGATGCACTGAGAAAATGCAAAGGACTAGTGTAATAACGTCATGCCTATTGCTGAGCTGACCTCATTTATTACAAGCAAAGGATTTAGAAAGGAGTAGAAAGGGAAAAAAAAGGTTTACTAAGCCACCCGCTTATAATCAGGTGTTAGCTCATAATGAAATTGGATTTAATTCTTCTCTTGCAATTACAGATTCTAATCCTTTTCCTCTATTCTGCAGAGGCATTGCCAGCATTGTGGATAGAACTGCCCTAATTTCACGGCACACGCTGCCCGACTTTAATGAATGAAATATCTCCCAGGTGAAGTCTGCTGATTAGCACCAAGGCCACAAAATGTGGGCTCTTCGATGCTTCGTGGGAGTGTGTGCGAGGCCCAGGATTAACCCTGCCATTTCTCCAAATAATAGTGGATTGTACAACCAGAAGATTTTACTGTTAACCCACATTTTCTCCTAAAACAGAACTTTCAAGGCTTTTAGGAGTCAGCAAAGATGTAGATTTACACTATGTGGGAAAGGATAACACATATTGTTAAAGGAATAGTAACTTGTAAATGCCATGAAGTTATAGATCAATTAATATTTTAGGCTGGACTATAGATAACACATATATATCGTAAAGTATCCAGAAGTTTATTTATTAAAGACCACTACTCCAACGCTAAGACAAACTTCTCTGTCTTTATAATATCACGGATAATAAATGCGCATTTTAAAATATGCATTCTTATTTTAGAATGGACACTTTACAAATAATTCACGCCATCAGCTATATATTTGTTAAAACTACAAGCCGTCCATTTCTCCAAGAATACCATGGGCCATACAACATTGTTCGCTTGCGCTGGTATTGATTTAACTGGGTTTAAGCGTGCTTACATTCCGCTCTTTTTATGAAAGCTATTGGACATTGAACAAACACATCTAGTCTGGCTTTGACTTAATCAGTTCAGACACCGTGAGCCGATGTCTTCATGCTCTAAAGAAATAGTGTATTAAATGATAACTAAGTAAAGCCTCCTGTATTTACTGTCTGCAATGACGAGACAAAGAGAGACAAATTGTACTTCACGTGCTACTCAACTGTCTAAATGGTCCATTTTAGACTTCATGACTTATTATTAGCTTGGCGTTGAAATGCCTTTTTTCGTATCACAAGTTAAAGGATGTAAATCCATTATAGAACAATATTCCCCAGACTTACATATAGCTTTGGCAGGCCAATATATCTAAAGTTTCATCTTAATTCAGTCCCTATAGCTGTCTCTTATCTGTTTGAAAAATTATGTTTGATCAATTCAAGAAAGAACGTGAACATTCAGAGACATCTCATTGTTTTCTAAACTTGGGAAGTGACCTCAAGCCAGGACATTTCTTGCATTAGAACAACAGTGGATACAGAATCACTATGGACTGTATAACACAGGTTCAATAAAATATGTAAAATTACCAAGAACACACTGTTCTACAAATAGTTAAATTGCATTATTGGACAGAGCCATAGCTAGGGTACTTGGCACCTGGGGGAGGGTTGAGGGTTGTGGTGCTGGGGGAAGCTTCCCTCTTGCCACCAAATTTACAGTCAAGTTATTGGAATATATAAACCGAGATGGGTCACAGATGAGAAGTAGTCACTCAAAATGGAGCTAGTACTAGCAGTGCCAGTTAGCCACTCCAACTTGTTTCTCCCACTGCCCGTTGACCTAGCGTCACTTATTGGAGGATCCACTGGTCTATTCATTGCTTTGATGTTCAGATGTAGTTTTCTAGCTCTACTATCTATTAGTTTCTCAAACCATTTGCAAACTCAGCAAAACTGACTCCCTACTCAGCTAAACTCAGCCTGAGACTCCTGTATGTGAAACAAAGAGTCATGGTTTGAAATATAGCAATAAAATATTTCCTATTCAGGGAAAAAACAACCTGATGACTCAGGCATATCTTAGAGACTAAGATCCAGAGTCTAATATTTTGCTCCTGTTTGTTCAGCCATAGAATTCTACATTTTTAGAATAAATAGATTTGGGCCTTAGTTATTATTGAAAATAATGTAAATATGGCAAGTTATTTTATTCTCATGCCAACTAGAATGAAAAACTAACAAAATCTAATCATTGTATGAAATGATGTCCCCAACATTCTGGTTAAACCATTCTCAGTAAAACTCTGGCCACAGGTGTTGAAAATACATAACAAATAACTCTCGGTTGTCTACTAAATCATCTAATCGGTCATGTCATCAGAAATGTTTTATCGCTGTAGGTCCAATGTAAGACTTTTGAGTAATTTATGGTTTTGTTCAAATGGTCGAATAAATAAGATCAAAACAAAAGTATTATATAATAGTTTATTGAAAATGCAAATAGCTAATTTTGAAGATGCAAAAATGAGTGCCCAAGAGCTACTCAGAGTTATCCATTGTATGGCTCAATAGGTTGTTTGACGAAATTATTCTTAATTTCCAAAAATCTTACTTCAGGAGGCAGATGTACTCATGGCTTTTGACCTTTCCTCTCTACTGCCACCAAATGTGATCAAAATCTTTAATATTCAGGGGAAAGATTTAAAAGCGTACTTGAATTTCCACATATAAACACCAGGGTTTCTAATTTATAAAAGGACCACGACCCTGACAGGTTATATTTATGGCTAGAGCCATACGCACCAAATGCGTATTCCGTGTACAAAGTTTTGTTCACAATATCATTGCAAAAGGTCTAAAGTGTATTTAAAATGACTGTGATTCACTCAACCTTCACCGTCAGCAATGTTTTATCTTAACAATAATTACTATGTTTCGAAGCGTCTTTCTGTATCAGTGATGAATGCTCTGCACAGCAGGTGTAAGGCTACACTATGCTGATAAATACAGCTGAGCACTTATTTCAACTATTAGGATATTTTAGTATCCTGGTAGACACTTCAGCTGAAGTCATCAAAATGTCAGGCTGATGTCCAAGTGATGAAGAAGACATCATCCTACCCTGTTTATATGATAACACAAAAACCTTGATGATCTGCTTCAGTCTACAGTATCTTCACTCCTCTCAGACCTATGCCTATATATATATATATATATATATATATATATATATACATATATAACACATATATATATAAACACTTAACATGGGTGCAATTCTTTTGCTAAAATGTATCTACATTACTACGTTATTGTAAATTGTAATTAGGGATACTGAAAGCAATCACTGAATCAGCACTTAAATTATCTTTTTCTGGAATCTACCCTCGTGCCAGGGCTCAATATTCTCTGCATGCAAAGGGTTAATATTGCAGACCTAAGAAGGGATTGAGTAGGCAGAAGGACTGAATATCCAGCAATGAACCTGGCCTTTTGTGGGCTACATTCTTTGTTACTATCAGTTATCATATACCCACCCGAATGTATTTAATTACATTTTTTTGGGCAAGGGAGTAAGAAAAGTTGCTCTGATATATGGCAGGGAAGCAGATCTACATTACTTTAGAAAAAAAAGTTATAAAGACTGCCTTACGTGCAGTTTTATCAACATAGCCTTTTTGCTCGAAGAATAGAATTGATGCACCAAATTTTAGGTGATATTTCACCAGGTGCCGTAAGTAGGGGATTAGATATAAAAAAATATTTAAGGGAAACAGATGGTGGTTAAATACACTTAAAGTACAAATCTAACCCATTGACATAGATTTATTATTTGCTACAAGCCAGCCGAAGGGCAGATTTTCAGGATCACATAGTGAGATATATGAGCATAAAAACAGGTGCCTTTCTCACTGCTATACTAAAGGTGAAATACCTGCTTGGACACAATTAAGTGGATTTAATTGAGAATATCTATAACCCTTGTTAAGTAAAGGTTTCATAAGGACCATTACCAGAGTCATCGCCATTAGCATGTCACTACAATCTAATCTTAATGATGGAATAATAAATAGTTAATTTGTAGAAGACCCTCAGTAAGCTCAAACTAAAACCGTTCCCCACAGATGCACGCTGATTCTTTCCGTGTTATTATCGGCAGGATTCCGTAAAATGATCCGATGTCCACAGCTGTCTACCTTTACAAAGTGTCAGTTTGACCCCATGCCCTTGCATTAACATTTTCCCCAGATGAAAACTCTTATCCGGAATCATTTCCTATGCAGAAAGAGCTTCACTTCACAGCTCTCGTCTGCTATCTATCAGTTGCATGGGTCAGGGAAGCTGATTTAGTAGCCAGGCCAAAAACTGCCTGTCAGCAGAAGGGTATCATTTACATGACAGACTAAAGTGACAAACAGGAATTAGAAGAAGATGAGCTCTAGGTCCTCAGGTCAACTTTTAGTGCCGACCCTGGCGGTGTTATAAATAGAGTATAATTAACCACTGTGACTGTGTGAATGTCTGTGATGGGTCCATAAGAACTTAATAATACTGGTTATACTGGTATACTGGAAAAGCATCAACGCAGAGACTACATACATACGCAGGTTAACGTGGTAGGGGGGCTTACACATAAATCAGCGCAGCAAAACTTGATATCTCTTAACATGGTAGCTCACTGCTGACCTAACCAAAGCTATAGGGTTTACCATTAATTAGTAGAGGTTACCGAATGCATAACTAGATGATTTGCAATACATATTTTCAATTAAGCTAGCTTAATTAGGAAACTATGTGCTGATCCCTTTATTCAGATAGAGAAATGGCGATGCACCCACCAAACAAGAATGCAACAGACATAGAAAAAAGAAATAACTGGATTAAGATATATGGTGCATTTTAGCGATTGTAAAGCCTGTATTGTTTGGTTTGACTAAGTGGGAAGCATTGAGCAGAACATACTTAAATGAGCTTCGTATTGACCTGGTTATTAAACTTGGTTAACAGCCGCAAGTGCTTCCTGTGTATTGACTTCTCACTCTTCCTTTTAGTTAAGTCCATGCAGCCATACTGATGTCCAGGGTGAGAGATGTGTCAAGATCGATCGGATCGTTCCCCTTTTAATCAATTAACTTTCATTGCCCCGCTTAAAATTTTACCTACAGCATATGTACCAAATGGAGAATTCAGAAATCTTAGGAAAGGTAAAAGAGGTTTAGCGAAAGGAAAAATAATTTAGTAAAATGTAGTGTAGCTATAGAAAAACGAACTTGGCACAGACAAAGAAAGCCCGTTATAATTATCTCCCAGGCGAACCAAACATTCCCGATTTAATAAAACATTTTTCTCCTAACGAGCGGCAGTCCCATCTTTGAGAATCCAATCCTTCTGTCTCATCTCCCTACCATAGCATTTCTCCTCCACATGCTATCTCATATAAATATATAAAAGGTATCACCTTTGATTTTACATGCTATCGTTAGGACTGTGAACGAATTCCATGTAATACCAAAAGAATATCATTCTGAGAATCCGGTGTGGGAGACATCATCAGGATAAACAGTGGGGGTGATGATGCGTTCTCCATATACACAACTAAACGTAGAAAGGATTTGCTTGGTTTTAAATACATTTTTGGGTGGACTTTCCATTAAGTGTATTTTGTTCTAGTCAAGTTTCTTCCATACATTTAACCATGAACAGACAATTAATAACGCTCGCAATCATTCCAAAACTACTAGGTTTTCAGACAATAACCAACACAAGAGATTTTTAACAGCGTATGTTTTTGTGACTTTTATTTTTAAGTTCTGCGCCGTCCTTGGTGGTTATGACTGTAACATACCGGATGACATACACTTAAAGGTCATCTATCAAGTGCATGGCTGTGTGAAGCAGTCCTTCCACAGAGGGGACCATGTGTGACTTCAGTTAAATGCAATTCTGCTAATCCTCTATTTGTTGATGCATCTCATTCTACATCCCCCTTCTATACCCACACTTTTGTGCCTAGTCTAACAGCACTAAATCTATCCAGACGGCATTGTACTTCTGTTTTTTTTTTTAGTTCCTGTCCCTATGGCACCTAAATACAGTTATTTAATATGCATGCCTAACTTCCAATGAGCTGAAATGAACATATAAAAGAAATTATTTCAACCCTCTCCCAGAAATATGCACAGGGTGGAAAACAGAATATATCTGCTCTTTTCACTTCGCTTAACAAGACTCAACAAATAAAATCAGCAATGCTGCTGCCAGTCCTGTGGGCATATAAGGCGGCAATCCACCTTAGCATCATTCAACGATGCCGCAATGAAATCAAACTATTTAACCGTGTATGTTTACACCTACTTAGGCATTTCAATTATTTTTTTTTTGCTCCAGCACATAAATAAGGAGCTATATTAAAGTTAACACCTAGTTACATATATTCTATATACAGCAAGATCACACAAATTTGTCTATTTGTAAAATGAACCATATATTTACAAAAAAAAAACGCAGACATCTTTATATATTGAATATTGCACAGTTCGGCAGATCATGTTGATGCTCATGAATTAGTAATAATAGTGCGTATATTAGCAAATGCTCATGAGTTAAATAAAAGTAGAACAAATTCACTACAGCCAACTAGCTCTTACAAAAAAACCTAAAGAAATCCTTGCATACAGTTACATAAGCACTCCTTGAATGGTTGCTCCCAGGTGTGTGACCAGGGTGCATGGTTTTATATTTTAGAACAAAAATGTTTGTGCATTTTGTTCATTAGAAAGAAAGCAGACAGAAGAAAAGCAATGAAAGACAAGACGGGGAGATAAACAGGTGAATAGAGAAATATGAGGGAAAGGAAGAATGAGAAGCAATGAAAATGAGAGAAGGGGAGAAAAGAGACAAAAAAAAAACAAGGCAAGGGGTGGGAAGAGGAGAGGAAAGACAAGGGCATACAGTTACAAACAGACACTCATACTAACACAAAGACACTCACACTAACACACTGTTACCGAATCATCAGCCAACTTTAACCCCTTCCAAGACCGGGACGTACCTGGTACTTCCGGGTCAAAGGTCACCGGCAGACCGGGACGTACCAGGTACGTCATCGATGATACGCGATCCAGCCTCGCTTTGAACGCTGGGAACGCGAAGGGCGGCTGCTAAGTAGCAGCCACTCCCCTTCAATTCCGTGCACGTGAATCACGAATCACGAGCACAGAATTTAAATATTTTAAAAAAAACTGCGGTCTTCAAGGGGAGACCCAGTTTTCCAACGCCGATCCGGAAGGGGTTAATGCAGATCACACAATGGCTACTACTGCTACGGGGTCATGTAACTCAAAATTACGCGCCTCCACTGAACCCTTCCTCTGTTTGGACAATGCCACAATCCTGATAGTTTCCTGGACATAAAGAGGTAAGTCTGGGATTCTGAAAAAGTCACTGTCAAACCAGGGCAAGTGGCAACGCTAAGGAGATGTGAATGTACGCTTGCGACTTTAGATGCGTGTTGCCTGTGACTAGATATGAGTCACAGGCAACTAAAGGACTGCAAGAAATGCCATGCGTAGCCACTGCTGTGGTCTTTTAGAATGTCCTATGGAGTCAGAGGCTTCCTGAATACTTCTGACTGCTTTAAACTGTCATAATAAAAAGGTAGAAAGCTTTTATTTTATATATATATATAATTAGGCAAGCGGCACGCAAACTTCTTGACGGGTAATGTAGTACAAGAAAATGCAAAAAGCCAAGAGAGACTTGCTTTTTTTATGATGTACCAGGTCTTGGTAAGACAAATCGTATTAAACTTTGTGCAATTGTGAAAATAAAAGATTATTTGACTTCAAGAATAATTGCCTACAGATTAAATAGCTAGAAAACAGTTAAAGATGTGAGACAGCAAGTTCGTATGGTGCTGCATACTACTAAAGCATCATCAATCTTATCTGACCACTCAACAGAAGAGGTACAGCGAACAGACTCGACGCTTCTACTTCATATGCAAATTGGATTCCCGTACGGTCTCTACCCCCCCCCCCATTGTTTCTGAATCATCCTTCAATGTTCAGTATAGCCTTGGAATAATAAGGCATATGTTGGAGCTACAGGGTACAAATGACTCCAAACATCCAGGACATACTTGTCCAGAACAGTTGTATCTGGAACACTTAAGCTGTCTACGCTGCCGAGGTATTCAACCTGTAAATTCCGGCCAGGAACTAAACAAGGAACAAACTCTTACCTCTGTATAAATAACTGAACTGAAGTGAACTTTTATTCTTCATGCCAATGTCAAATGCAAAAATTGTAGGCAGACATCAAATGTGCAAAGATTTTATTCATACCCATACAGCTTAGCACCTATACCCTTACTTCTGTTTTTTGCAACCTGTGACCTTGAGGCTTTGTTGTCCATGGAGGGCAGATAATTTCCAAAAAAATAAAAACAAATCATACACATATGATTTTGATTTTATATTAAGGTCATTTCTCCTTCCCAAGGAGAACCATTACCATATATAACTAGATTTTGGCATAGAGACCTAGGGTTTAAGTAGAGACCAATGACTCAAGATTTTTGACCAATGACTCCATCTCCATTTTTTGGTTCCATCTCCATCAAAACCCAGGAAGTCTCATTTAAGTACCTTTCTAGATGATATATATATATATATATATCTTCCTGGGACTTGTAACACGTATACCCTGGCAGTTCCAGGAGATGCTGGCGCTGTCAACATCAGAGGGGCAATGTTTTTATATTATGTGGGATAGCCCATTGGTACAGACGTACTGGTTTGTGGTATTCGATATATGCCAACTAATTTTAGGCAAAGAATATTCTCCTTTTCCTGCTCAAATGCAGACAAACCACACAGGAGGAACATTTAAACTCATCTACTACTCCTCTTTGTTTCCGAAGCATGGATGTTGATAAAAAAAATAAAAAGAGAATATAAAAAAATGAAATAAGAGCAATATGTTTTCAAAAGATTATTTTCAAATAACTAAAAATACAGAATATATGTATAAAAGCAGGCAAACAATATCAACATGAAGCCCGGCTTACAGGTGCGCTCCCATAGCAACAGTTAATAATTCTTATTGATAGTTCCCCGGGAAAACTACAATTACACACAACATTTATTTGTTCATAAGCTTCTGATCACCTACTTAATTATAAACAGTCATGCAGTTAATATCCATTCTAGTGGCTTCTCCTGTAGAATAACACTTAGGGTCTTGATGAAAGCGAAACAGAAAATCCGCATAGATCCACTTTACACACTCTCCTTATTGCCGTTCCTCTTTTTTACTGAGATTTTAAAGACAATATAAATCATCAACACAGTTATGCGTTGTTACTTTATGCAAACCAATTACATTTTATTAGCACCGTACTAATGTATTTTTTAATTAAACATTTGAAAATAGTAGCGATTCACTATTTTGATTTGTCTACATCATCCTAAAACTTGAATGAAACAAGTAGTATCACTCCTCAATTTCAAAGCCAGGGACTTCTATCAATGCTAGTGCGATGTAGTTAGAAGACTCTGGGTCAGCTTAATCAAGAAGTTCTCGTGTACATTGGAACAACATAAGTTACATTATCATTTATATAGCATTATTTATATAGCAAATTTAAAACTGGAAACAATAACAGACTGATACAACAGGAGAAGAGGGCCTTTACCCCCACCTTCATCATCTTTACCAGAACTTATGTGGTGCATGCAGATATAATTAAAAGGCTCAATCACATGCATTCATACACATATATCCAACATAAATACACACACACAAATACTTATATCCACGAAAGGGAACTATATGGCAATATAATCAACTGGAATTGATTTAAATAAAGCATTTTATAAGGCAGCTAATATCGTCCTGTAGGAGAACCCCACCGGAGTCCTATTGAAGTTAAGGTGTTAAAACCACATTTCTCCTGCCAACTACTTTTAGTGAATAAACCACACTAACATCCATCAACAGTGACCCAAGCAACAAAATATCTCTTTTCCTGTAGCTGAAGCTTCCTGGTTGGGCGATCCACACACAGAAACCATGAGTCTTGGATTTTCTTTACCAGCAGACAGCCATGCAGCTTCCACTCTTACTATTTGCAACATGTGACTACAAAACATTTGGTTGATCCTGTCACATGACACGAAGTAGGAAGATAACTCTGTCCCCTAGGGGCCCTGGAGCAATTACTCTTTTTTCGTCATTGTTAATACCCCCTGGCTTATTTATGTGTAAAACTGGCCCCTAGGTATCAAGAAATATGGAATAACAGATTCAGAAACACTGGCATTAACATCCATCATTAACTACAGATCACAAAAAGATTAATAAATAAATATCTATAATTACAAATATCTATGAACCAGATCAGTATTGTAGTAATATGTATCCTTCATCATTATTCCAGCATTCTCAATATATACTCAATATCATTTCTCATTACAGTTAAAAAAATGAAGAGTGGGCTCTGGAGTACCTGATAGCTCATATTATTATTGATTTCAGCATCTCCATTAATCAATAGCTGGCTGATCCTGTCACACCACAGGAAGTAGGAACCTAACTCAATCATCACCAATCATGAGCCACCACAAATGGAGTCTCCCTGCATCACTGCAAATACCCCCCGCTGCCAGAGAAGAGCCCTGGGCCCCCACACTGTATTCCTGCTCTGCAGATACCTAAATTGCACTGCAGCGAATGGGAGCTGCTTGTCACCAGGGGCCCTAGGGCAATTGCCCTACATGTATGTCGTCAATGTTTGGTTTCGTTTCTGCAAATGTATCCTCTAAGACGTTGGGGTTAACCATGATGCAGCTTCCCTACCCCTATATCCCAGAAAAGTTCTTATATAAACAGTTAATGCAGACGGTAGATGAAACCTGTTTTAAATGCTTGTTGAGCAACCAAACAAGTGGTAGAAGAATGAGCTCCATTAATAGCTACTTCAATTTTAATGGGATTGGTGAAATTTATTAGTGCGGTTGAAGTCACACACTGACCACTGAGTCATATATCTAAATATTTAATTTTGTTACTAGGTGTGTGCTTTTGGCCCATTAGTTGTTTGACTTTTAAGTAATGCAATACAACAGGGAACAGAAATTGCTAAATAAACTAAATTAGGATGTTATTGATGTTTTAACATTTTGGATGCTAGGAATTGGAAGTACCGTATTTTAGCATTGTATCCATAAATAAGTAATACCAAAAATGACTCTCAAACTTCTAAATATGTAAGGTCACATTGGGACACCTATGTTGGGGGATGTGAATAGAGCAGGGCATGACCACATGCCAACTTTACCTGAAGAACCACCTGTTGGCACTCAGTAGCAGACCTAGACCTTTGCGGCAGCTATGCTGGACAGCACTGTCCCGTAAAGACCAAGACACTTAGGTGTTATATACCTTACTAGCTAATGAGAGACACATTGTAGGCTTATCCAAATGAACATTTCCAAATGAGAGTTTTTTAAATTCTCTAGTGGAATGTAAATGCATTTCTTGTACTCTAGTTGTTTGTGAACTACAAATCGCATAAACCTTTACGGTAGAAGAATGCTGTACCCTGAGCCCCCCTTCCCCCCCAGTCTAATCTATTTGATATCCATCTTAAATGAAAATATTATATATTTATTCTACCACAAGAATTCAATCACTGCAACCTTGAAACTGCAGCAACCTCTCTCAATCAGTCAGCTAAGTGGAACAATGCACTGGAGAATAGTGTGAAGCTTTACAAACAGAAGGCTATAAAGTCCCATAGGAACGTTTCACGAAGTTACACATTTCGAGGCCTGTGCACATCTTTCCTGATGGGAACATTTGTTTCTATTTACCGCATTTATCTCTAATTTAGCAACAGGGACATTCAAAGTGAGGAGACTCAAAAATAGCAAGAGCAGAGACTTCCTCTAATGCCCTGTTTGTACACCGGGACAGAGATATATGTTCAATACATTTATTTAAACCTAAAACATAGCACTTTGTGAGTTTACCTGAGAATTTCCAGACATGCAAAAAGAAAAGTAAAGCTTCAGTTACAATAGGGAACTTTCTAAGTACGCTGAGCCAGAGGACCCCTTAGACATTAATGCCTTACTAGCCCAAGACAAAGATTGTATTTTAAAGATTCACTGATGGTGGCAACCAAACTATTGTCAAAGCGACAGTTTCACTTATCAAGTGAATGCATGGATTTTAGTTGTGATATACTGGTGATAACCCTATGAAAACAATGGTTTTTTTCTGGAAGACGGTGACTCAGGTTGCAAGAAAGCTTTTCAAAACCAACAAGATTACTAAGAAGCCTGACTTTGGATGCAAGGGTCTTCAAAATATGTTACTCTTTTAATATAACAGACTACACAGCATCGTATTATAATCTCTACTTGTAAGATTAGCGATTTATCAGGAAACAATTAGACCTTCTCTGACAATAAGTTAACTAATTTATATAAAAAATTAATAAATGAAGGGAGCCAGGAACTCGTTATGTGTTAGAGAATGTTAGGTCAATGTTAGGAGCAAACTTGAATAATACACAATAAATAATAAGATCAGACATTTGCATAAATTCTACACAAGAAAAAGAAAGTACCAGCTGATCATTGGGTAGTTGAAATAGGACTAAAATATATTCTCATTTATATATGTTTAATAAATCGAGAAGATATGTTGCTGAAGTTTGCTTCGCAAAATAAGAGAGAGCTTCAAAAAAACAATAATCGCACAATAAATGTGTAAAGTTCTTGTCCCTTATAGTGAAGGATACCATCATAACTTTAACTCCAGTAGACAAATAATAAAAATAGGTAGGAAGCAGATGACCGGAAGAAACAGAATGTGAGATCTAGTTTCACTGATCATGAGCGTGACTGTTATAAGCCTTGTGAAGCTCTGTATAGCTAATTAGCTGCACATTGTAGGCTCATCCAGCTGGAGATGTCCAAACTTTTGTCAGATTTTGCTCATCGATGTGAAATGTGCTCTAGCCGTCCGTGATGTCTGATCCTTTATGCATTCTTGCTGACAGACAGTCTACCAGCTATCCCTCCCTAAAGCGCATTATATTCATGTACCCTCTGTTTCTATTCTATCTCCATTCAATACCTCCCTTGGGGGGGTTAAATTCTGGAGTGAGGAAAGGACGTGAAAATCCTTGTCACACTCAGATATTAGTAGTCAACACAGCATGCCTTTGCTCGCACGCATATCTCTTCCAACGGCCCTTTTGCTCATTTTTTATAGGAACCACAGGCGTAAGGACTTCTTCACCTTGAACGTTATCCTTTTCTCTGCCTTTTTTTCAGATATTTGTGATTGCCTTTAAGGGACAGCCCAGACGCACGCTATAACCTGCTGTTAGCAAATGGGCTGTGACATTCATGCAAGTGAGCTTTATGGAAGCCTCAGTGGCTGAGACAATCTTGCAAACACAGTCCTCCTTCTCAATTCATCCACTCCTGGTTTACTGCTCCCCTGGACCACTCGCTGTTAAAGCTGTGCTTTATGGACCTTGCAGCTATAGGAATTAAAGGCACACAGAGGACACAAGGGATTGCCATTAAGACGTACCAATACTATTCTGTTTACAAACCTTTAGCTGCTCTTCACAACTTTATAGCAGACACTCAATACAAAACATAAGTAGCACAATTGTATAGTTTTTATAGGGTTAAAGGGACAAGTAAAGCTCTGTAGGAACAGCAGCTGAAGTAGGAACAACCATCTGTAGAAAGGGACCTGTTAGTGAAGACTTTGGAATAAGCTCAGAAGCTCGACTTCTAGAACGCACCGCAGCCTAATATAGGATCCCCAATGACTTTCTTTATCCTTTGACTACATTTGTCCCTGCATTTGAAAAATGGACATCACATGGATTTAAAGGGACTTCTCAGCTATCATATGGATTAAAGTGCATAGAATTGGGGAGGTCTACGTGTTCTGTGTACTGGGCCTTCTTACACCGCCTTTATTTACTTGGACGCCGCCGTTTTTTGTTTGCTCTTGTTCTGTTAAGCCTGTTTGTTATTCTCACTCTGTAAGGACCGCTGTGTCTCTGTGGCTGCCCAGGGGCCGGTGTTACCTTTGATTATGTGCTGCCTTTGCCACCGTTTCTTATTTGCTCATGTCTGATACGATTGTCGGTTATTCCCACTCTGTACGGACCGCTGTGTCAACATGGCTGTCCAGGTGCTGGTGTTACATTTGTTTTTGTATTGCCTTTGCCCGCTGCGTCGGGTATTTGTGTCCAGTTTTTTCTCCTGGTGCCTTCCTCCCGTCCCTCCTATCCACCAGTGCTTCTCCTTCCTGTTTCCCTTTTTGCCCTCTCCCTTTTTCCCTGTTTTTCTATTGTTACTTGAAAACTAATAAAAATTATATTTACAAAAAAAAGTGCATAGAATAGCTGGAATGTCCCTTTAATACAGAGTCATTTTTATTGATTGACAATTTCTTCAATTACAGTTTTGCAGTGCTGAGCGGTACGAACAGATAGCGATAATCCACAGATCCCCATCCTTCCTATGTCTGATTTGCACAGGCTTCCAACACTGTTCTTCATACAGCAGAATAATTCCGAACTAACCAAAATAAAAAATATAAAAAGAGAGAAATAATCCTTCCCTGAAGAGCACATAGTGTAATGATGTATGAGGCTGTGCTAAAAGACAGTAGTGATACTGGTTGTGTTGCTAATGTGATTTGGTCTTCTTTCCCTCGGCACAATTTTATCCTAAAAGCAGGGACATAATAAGCGAATGCCAAAAAAATGACAGAGGAGGAGGACGTCAGGTTTGAGGCTGTCAGTGTCGGATGAAACACAAGAAATTGCCCAAGCCATCTGTCATAACTAGAGGATTTGATTTCTACGGAAATGTTTCCTTAATCCCAGACACAAGCAGTCTTGTAAACCCTTTTAAAGTGATGCCTCAAAACAGATGAAAAGGTAAAAATGCTAAAAAGAAAAAAGTTTAGTACAAATTAACTAAAGTCTGTATAAAATTTTTATTTTGTGTGTATTCAAATTGTACGTGGAGAAATGTGACATCTGATGGCAAATTGCTCAATAACTTTGCTAATTAGTAACAGCGCGATAACTGAGGTGGCTCAAAAAACTATCTTTTGGGTTTTTTTATAGTTGAGTGATTAGGCTTGGTGTTACCCAGACACTTTTAAATCTTACCTGGCAAGCCTCATGCCCATTCCATAAGGATTACTGATTCTAATTATGATTATTGAAAAACCTGCATTGAACCTTAGGAAATACATTCTTGACTCTATTGCAGAAGATGTGGGAGTAAACGACTTGAAGTCTAGCATCATTAGGAAATGAATCTCAAACTCCAGAAAGGTTTCATCCGCTTCTATAAAAATATTTTTTTTTTTACTCCCTAGCGAAGGAAATGTCTTGAGAATAAAGCAGTTGGCAATGAAACAAAGTCTTGCAGGGGCTGGCTCTCATTCCATCCCTCTTATGGGGCTTATAAACACTGTCATGCTTCCTACGCAAGCTATAACTAACATTATCCAAAGCCAGACGGGGCATAATCTGAAATACAGTTGACCATAAATAAAGTAACAGTGATTAGGTTTATTAAGCAGGTATTAGATTTTTTTGTAACCCTTGATAAATAATTATCAAAGTGTTGAAAATGTACAGAAAATGAAATAAATTTAAATATCTTATGCATGCCTGGAAACTCTCCGGGTTTTGCCGGAAGCGGGGTCCTGACACACCCCACTCCTTGCCCATCTCACCTCAAAATGTGGGGTGTCACACAACATCAGCGGGACCGCCCACCGACATTTGCGGGACCACCCACTGATGTCAGCAGGTAGTGCGTCCCACAAGGGTAGAATCCAGATAGCTGGAGACCAAAAGTTCCCAGTTATAATCATATCACAAAATATAAATGAAATGAAAAAAATAATTTTGGCAACAAAACCGACGTAATATAGGATGACTAGATGTCTTCTGGAGATAAAAATGCAGAGCACCAATGCAACCGTACAGTATATGTTTCTATAAGTGTCCATGTCTAAAGTAGACTTCTGATCATCATACAGTAATAGAGAAGCCAAAGACATTCACATAGAAAGCCCATATATGTTCTTTACAATTCACCATCGTGCCCATCATTAACCACTAGAGGCTGCCAGGCTGCGTATAAAGATTACAGAGAAAGCACTGAAATTCAATTGACTTCTCAAATACCCTCACTTACTAATGCTTCAAGAGTGCATTTCAGTTATAAAGGGACACTAATGACCACTTTTATTTTGATAATAAGGGATCCTTCCTAAAATTGTTGTTTTTATCATCAATGGCTACTCTTGGTTTGAATCACCTAATAACCTAGTTTTTATTAACTATTAAACATTGCTGACATTTGGAAGGTCTTTCCCTAAATGCAGTAGACATTAAATCTGTCAGAGCTATCTGGGTTTCACCCAGAGTTTCCAGATGAAGCCCTGCTTTCTTGGAGCTCTGGGTTAAATTCTTCTATTGCAGAAGATTGACGTTTCAAATATCTTCACTTAATAACCCTCCAACACAGCGGGGTCCGACCAGACATGCTTTGCTCTGTGTCGCAAATCAAGTTTAGCATCTGTGAAACGTAGCATGGTCTCCATCAGCAAATATGCACCGCGTCACACACTGATAAAGCCGACAAATTCTATGACGTCATTCTGTGAACTTTTTATTATGTAATCATTTGCTTTTAAACTTTTAAGGGTCAAACACATGGTGTGTTATTAAAATCATCAGTATCAGGTCGCAAAAAGAGATGAAAGGATTAAAAAAAACTATTCTGTTTATATTTGCAGGGGTTTATGTGTCTGCAATGCCCCGAGGAGGGAGGGGAGAAGAACAAGTTAATGATTAGCTGGAATAATGTTCATTCTGCATGGTCGAGAGTACTGTAATAGCCAGAAAATTAGCCAGAGAATGGGGCCCAGTGGTGTCATTTAAAGACATTTCGCAAAAGTACATCAATCTCTTCAGAGGCTTGTGAACATGAAACTAGCTACAATATTCTGTCGAAGACAGGATGCATAAAGCATACTGAGTCTGCTCTATACAAAGAACCATTTTCATATCACAAAACCGGTAATTTACCAAACCAAAAGAAGAAGCTTGAATACTTTAAATTCCATCCTTACCTCTCTCCTGAAACTAAAGCTTTTTCCTGCAAAATCACAATGCGATAATGTATGATTAAGTGTACCGTTTCCAAACGTGGCATGTAAATATTTAAAAAAAACATGAATTATGATCTTTCTAACCGAATGGAATTTCATATTTTAAATCAACTAATATTATGGAGGTACGGAAGTTCCAAACCTGTTCTTCATTGTCTTAAAGGGAAGCTATAGCTAAAGTTGGGCCTAAACGAATAAGCTTTCGGTATAGATGATAAATATTTATGTCCGTTCCATATATTGAAAGAATGTATAATATATGAGTTTACATTATGATATTTCAGCAGCCTGGGAGAAGCAATTACACTTTGAATTGGTTTATAAAGGGATATTTTAAAAACAGTTGCTTTGCGATATCTTTATTTTTGAGTAGTGCATGGCCTCTGCCACCCAAAGGAACTATAACACAGACAATACAATAGAAGCAGACGCTCTCGTTTCTTAGAGGTCCAAACTGCTTTTAAAAGATGTCAGGGACCTGAGGCTGACTTACAGCATCAGTAAACAGGACTCAAAATTCACAAGATGGAGGGGAGGTAAGAGGTTACCATTAAAACACAAACTATACAATACTGATTTTATTCAGATAACTCTGTTTCTAATTCATGATAAAGCGTCCTTATACTGAATGCAAAACGCAACATTTAATCAAAGGGAAAGGGAGTGGTATTTGGTGGCACTTCCTGTCTGGCTCCAGCTACTTCCTGGTACAAATCAAGACACGTCGTTGGAGTCGTGGTTACAGTGGGGTGGGAAGTAGAGCAGAAAGTGGACCACTTATTACTATACCTGTCCAGCCACATCACAGAACAAAATGGGAGTGATGATAAACAACCTCAATCAATGCCACAGCTTGCTACACTGGTCATGGGTGATGAGAGGATCTGGCCAATGATCCCCACTGTCCCCAACAGCAGCACAGTAGGGGTGTTTAGCAGGACAGTGCTTGAAAATTGGGACTGTCCTTTAAAAATTGGGACTGCTGGGATGAATGTTTTCTCCATCTACTCGCAGACGCTAATGCCCCCTGTCAACCTCACCTCCTCCATCTGTGCAGCTTCATAAGGGGGAGAGATATCTGTTTACACCGGCCTTATTTACCATCTTCAAGACTGGTAAACAAATAGCATGTTTGGGATTGACGGGATAAGAGTCACAGTAGCTTTTATTGTGACACTTGATTATAGGGTGTAGAAAACTCTTAAAAACATTTAAGGAAAAACTCGCCTTGTGTCTTGGTGTGTTTGGAACAAAGTACACTGAGTCTTTAGTCGAAAGTGATACCGAAAGGCACAAGTACCAATTTAGTAAGCTTTCAGGACCTCAGAGGTCTTTTCTTAAGACAGAATACAGATCATAAACAATTCTAGGCTACCGTTTCTTCTAACAAGAAAATATTGCATACAAGTAGATTTTTAAAAAATCACAAAATTGGAGTATAAAAATGTATTTATGTATTAATGTTTAAATAGCTAATTCAAAGAATAATAATATGCTTTTCTAATGTTCATGGCAAGCATTAAAGTGACCCTTTAAAGACTATTGCGGATAAATGCAATTATTTAAACAATATTTTTTACATCTGCATTACTGAACAAATATAGGTGGGCCACGCTAGACATATTTAACCCCTTCGTGACAAAGGCTGATTTTACTGTTTGTTCCCCTGGTGACAATGGCCTTTTTAACATTTCTGCGCTGCTCGCGTTTAGCTGTAATTTTCTTCTTTCCCGTTTACTGAACCCACACACATTAGATATTGTTTTTTTCAGGACAAGAAGGGCTTTCTTTAGATGACATTGTTTTGATTGTATCATATTATTTACTATTAAAAAAATTATAAAATATGGTGAAAAATTTAGAAAAAAATGACTGTTTCTAACTTTTAGTTGAAAAATCTTTTACTCATCTATAAAAGGTAATGAAAAAACCTGCTAAATAGATTCTACTATTTGTCCTGAGTTTAGAAATACCCAATGTTTTTATGTTTTTTTGCTTTTTTCTACCCATTATGGGGCAATAAGTACAGGTAGCGTTTTGCTATTTCAAAGCCATTTTTTCCAAATCTGGTAATTCTTCCCCCCATGTGCCATTTCGGGTATCTTTGAACCCGGCCAATGCAATTTACCCCATCAAGTCATATATTTTTGAAAACTAGACAGCCCAGGGTATTCCAAATGCTAGTATTTTAACTCTTTCCATGCACCATATCTACCACCAGTCTTTGTCAAACTTTGTGGTAGTCATTTTTTTGCATTTGTTTTGTCACACACATTTTACTTCAGGTATGAATTAAAATGTTCTCGTTTATGTCACTATCACAAAACACCCCAATATGTGCTCAGCAACATCTCCTGAGCGCAGCGATACCCCACATGAATGATTTTGCCTGGCTGTTTGGGGGCAAAAGGGCCACATTTGGGGCATGCGCATTTTTCAATGTTGAACTTTGGCATTTGGGGATCCACTGCCCATGCCCTATTTGGTACATCTTTGAGCCGGGCCATTTCAGTGTGCCCAATAAACCCATATATTTTTAAAAACTAGACACCCCAGGGTATTTCAAATGCTAGTATTTTAACTCTTTCCATGCACCATATCTACCACCAGTCTTTGTCAAACTTTGTGGTAGTCATTTTTTTGCATTTGGTTTTCCACACACATTTTACTTAAGGTATGAATTAAAAAGTTCTGGTATATGTCACTATCATAAAACACCCCAATATGTGTTCAGCAACATCTCCTGAGTACATAGATACCTCACATGAATGATTTTGCCTGGCTGTTTGGGGGCAAAAGGGCCACATTTGGGGCATGCGCATTTTTCAATGTTGAACTTTGGCATTTGGGGATCCACTGCCCATGCCCTATTTGGTACATCTTTGAGCCGGGCCATTTCAGTGTGCCCAACAAAACCATATATTTTTCAAACTAGACACCACAGGGTATTTTAAATGCTGGTATTTTAACTCTTTGCATGCACACATTTTACCACCAGCATTTTTTCAGTTTGCAGTAGTATTTTTGTGTGTGTATTTTTTCCACACACACCTACTTTATGTATGAATTTACAGCTCCTGGTACCAGCTCCTGTCACACGACACCCCATAATGTGTTCAGCAACATCTCCTGAGTGCAGTGATACCCCACATGCATGGGTGTGTCATTTTTTGGGGGAACTAAAAGGCCACATTTGGTACGTGTGCATTTTTCTAATTTGAAATTAGATGTGTGGCCATCCTTACCCCTGTGTTAATTGGGATGTTGTTGAACCTGGCCCATTCAATTTACCCCATCAAATCATACCTTTTTTAAAAGTAGACACCCCACGGGCATTTAATATGCCAGTATTTTAACTATTTCCATGCGAGAATTGTTTTAAGCTAATATGCAAATTTTAGGACCTGCTCACAAAAATATATTTTATATATATATATATATTATATATTATATATTATTATTTTTGTCTTTTTACATTTTTTTTAACATTTTTTTTCAACTTGGAGGTTCCCCTGATAGTGACATCAGTGGGAAATGATTTTTACATTTTACTAGTTTTTTACTATTTTTTTTCTAATTATTATCAATTTTATTTTATTTTTTAATTTATTTTTACTAATCACACTGTGATTAGAAAGCTGGGCTCCATTGACTTGCATGGTGAATGCAGTACCTGTATTCAACCTGCAAGTGGAGCCAAAGTTCACTAGATGGTCTGGACATCTAGCGAACTTTGAAAATTTGTTTGTTCCTGTTAAAGGACGGCGGCCATCTTACTTGATGGCGAAGATCACCGGCAGCTGCGGCTGTGACCGCTCTCCGGAGCGGTCACAGCCCATCAAAAGGTAAGTGTTTGGTGTCGCTGGATGCCTCCTGATCGAGGCATTCCAGCGACACCATCTAAGTTTAGGAGGCGATCGTCGATCGCCTCCTAAACGCTTTTAAAACGGGCGTCCGCCGCCATACAAAGTATGGCGGTTGTTGACGCCCCATGGAGGGGCCAGAGATGGCCCCTTCATGCCGATCGCGGCGTTGCTGAATGCCTCGAGGTCGAGGCATTCAGCAACGTTTTTTGGGTGCAGAAAGCGAAAGTAGATCGCTTTCTGCACCCGTTTAAAGACGTGCCGGTCCTGGCACGTCAATTGTCGTAAAGCACATGCTTTTACGTGCCGTGCCAGGACCGGCAATTGTCATCAAGGGGTTAAAACATAGATATTCTTTTGTACGGACATTCAAATAAACCAGTGATTCCCTGAAACACTGATGGTCCACTGTCTTCGACCAGTTGTCACTGTGCATGCGCTGGGAGAAGCCATAAATGAAGAAGGGACATACTCAACCCCATGTCACCGGGCTACTCAGTATTTTTCTTAGCTCCCACCACCTTTGGTGAAAATCTGCTTTACTTCTGATTATTAATAACTTTTATTTATGTAGCGCCAACAATTTACGCAGCGTTTCTTACAACACATATACTAAGGGTAAATGACAAAACTAGAAGTTACGGAGAAAGACAAAGCGATACATTAGGTAAAGATGGCCCAGTTAGCAAGATCTGTGAGTTAAATAATACTGATGTATTCAGTATTTTAGAATGGCACTCATTAAACAAAATAGTATGCAATTTGTTAATTTACATAATGTCAGAAAGACTGAACATCCAATACATATATAAATATCTCTATGCAGACTTTACCCGTTGTGTTTTTTTTAACACACAAAAGTATATTTGGGATACTCCTGCCTTATTAAATTCATCTTTTTTTTGGTGGCTTTTAGACCTATTAAAAACCAATGTCAGCGCAGTCAACTTTTAACGAGCCATTAAACGTTCTGAATCTCGCTTGATTCTAATCTTATACTAATAGATTGGCTACAAGTCCCCTAGGCCTGACAAAATAATAAGAGCCATTAACATAATTGGTACCTTCAAGGAAAAAAGGCTTCACAAACTGGTTACAATTCATTATCGCTCAAATTCATTTAACACTAATTCAACATTTCATACTCTGGAAGAAACCTCTATGACTATTCCCAGTGATGGAATATGTTGTACTGCATATTAATGCAAAGTATTTACATACACTCTGACCTTTCAGATTAACAACAGACGCACTCACTGAAAGGCTTCTAGGCAGAAATTCATCACTACACTTATTAATTCAAATCAAAGAAAACACAAAGAGTCAATTTCAGTTATAAAGTGACACTAATGACCACTTTTTTATTTGATAATAATGGATACTTCTTAAAATTGTTGTTTGTATCAGCAATGGCTACCCTGAGTTTGAATCACCTGCTAACCTTTTGGCAGATCATGATGTATAGGGTTTTTATCAGCTATTAAAAGTTGTTGACTTTACCCATATTTCTAGAGCTAAATGCAGTAGACATGTCTTGGAATAAAAATGGCAGGGGCACTTGGTTAAAAACTCACGATACCTACCAACATACCTCGGAAGCCCTGCTTCCTCTTGGCTGTGGGTCAATTTCATAGCCCACTAACTGACTAGTCCCACTTCCTTCCCACTAACTTCCTTCCCACTCCCCACCATCTAAAGGTTGTTCCGCTGACGTTGGTGGGTGGCCCAACTGATGTCGGTGGGCGTTCCCGTTGACATCGTGGGCGTTCCTGCTGACGGCAGTGGGAAACACGCCATTTAAAGGAAAAATGGGTGGGGCGTGCCAAGACCCCGCTCCCAGATGATTTGTGTCTTGACCTGGAGAACCGGAGGAGCAGCGCTAAAGCTAAATTGATGGCCCACTTACCTTGAAGGTAAAATACACTATTGAATATATATATATATATGCCCTACAGACATTTTTGCTGGTATTTTGGCATTACGTCCTTGAGCCAATTTTACTGGCATCATAAGTTTAAGGCTTGCAATGAGCAAAATTGAAAGTCAGGGTCAGACTTTAAGTAAGGTTGGAATATATTTGTGCTGACAAGTATTTAGTCATGGACAATTGTATCTAAGTTTTTCTAGAGCTACAACAGAAAAGGTAGTCAAGGTGAAAGTTCTTCATACTCTTGTTCAGGGTTGCTCGGTACCCGCAGGTCAAACAGTTTATGCCCCATATGTTGTTTACAAAGAGATTTTTGATAGTTAATAATTATCATCCTGTCATATGTACATATGACATAGAAAATTGGACACATGACGCTGTTGGCAGTGCGTTTTATGTAAAACAAACGTTGCCATTTACACAGTGAAGTAAGGAGAGGGAATTTCTTATTTACTCAATTATTACCATGACTGTGGAATGTGAAAATAGATCTGCTGTACTATGTATAGAACAAGCATCCCGGGTTCTTATATAAGCAGGCAGCAGAGGTTTAATTGCAGAGAAGTCTCCAGAGGATCCATTAGTAAAACAGCCTTGAAGCCTAAAATACGTGGAAACGTCATGTTTCATTTAAAAAAAATAGCAAAATCAAACCAATATTTCTGCATTTTTGGATTTCTGTGTTGTTTCTACTTCTATTGAAACCAGGGCAGATAGTAAGATAGCCCCAAGGACATGGGGACCACAGGTGTCAAAGAAAGTCTGTGGTTAGGTTCATAGCCTGATCCGGGTGACATTGTGGGACACAATTCATCTCCTGATGTCAGAGGGAATAAAATGAAAAGGCTTTTTCAGGGCATGGATTGTCTGTTCACAATGAATCTAATTCTGTATCAAAAGCACAGGGAGATAAAGCAGCTTGGCTCCAGGTCAAACGTCAAACAGAGCCATTACTTTTCCCTCTGTGATAAGAATAATGTTGCAGTGTTGCTGCAGATATGTGCCCGTCCCCTACAGTCTTAGTACCAACTCAATTATTTCAATGATCTTAAAGTGTTAGATGGCAAACTGCTAGAACAAGCAACTGGGATTAACCATTGCATTGTCAAAACTGCACAGGTTGTTCCAATATTTGATCAAGTCTACAAGCTTTCTGTAAAGGTCAGACTTTCTTAAAACAACTTGGGCTATACAATACTTTTGAACTAATATTTGAAGCATTTTAATCCATATGATAGCTGTGTGATCTCTTTAAATGTTCATGTTGTCCTTTTTGGAAATGCATGGGTGATTCAGCAGAAGCCCTCATATGCATTTGCCCCTTTCCCCACCTCCTACTTAAATAAACACATCTCCCTGAACATGCTCATCTCTAGACAACTCTACCGCTGGCTCGGAAAAGGGGAGGGGGTCTGTTCATGTGTGTAAAGTGCTCCCACTGATTTCCATGGGAGCACTTTCTATCCACTGATTGGCTGCTTCAAGATTTTCCTAAAATCTGGGACAATAGTCTGTTAACTATGATCCAACCCTGGCTCCCATGCAAAAGTGTTGATACAATACACCATACTTGGGAACTGACATTGGAGGACGGTCACACTGATGCTGGGGGTGCTCCTGGTGATGTCAGGGGGCGTTCCGGCTGACATTTCGGGAAACAACCCCATTTCAAGGGGAAATGGGCGCTGAGTGGGGTGTGTCAAGACCCCGCTCCCGTGACCCAGAGGATTCGAGAGTTCACCCAGAGAACTGGAGAAGAGGCACTTCTCCTGTGGTTCTCAGGGCCAAACCCAGGGACTTCCCAGGTATGCTAATAACACAAAAACACAAATTATTTGATGCCTCCCATTTCAACCAAATGCCTGGATCATTTCTTCTCAAAGACTACTTAAAAATTTTTTTTTTACTGCTGGTCCAAGAATATAGTGGAATGAATCCTAAAGGTCCTTCACTTGGAAAAAGACATACGGTATGTTCCACAGTAGTCGTTACAAGCAGTGATCAACTACAATCTGATGCTGCTGAAACCACTTTCAATATATTTGTAACGTAACATACATAAGAAGTCTGTCTATTAATACTAGGTGTATTAAACGAAAGACTCACAAATCATACAGTTACTGAATAATTCATTTTGACCTGTACCAGTTATGTGATTTTTAATTTTGACTTTAAAACCTTTTATTTGTAAATACTGCCTATTTTAGATTAAAAAAAACATCAAAATTATTAGCCATTCAAAATTGAATTAAAAGTGTTACTAAAATTCTTTAACTTGCAATTAAAAGGACTATTACCTAAATATATATATTTGCTGCAGGCAACTCTACTTTAAGTATAGGAGCTGCAAATTAACTAATATAACAGGCAGTGAACTGTGCTGATGAAAACGAGTGAACAAATAAAGAAACGAAGCAGAAAAAACCCAATGCAGCTGCTAATAACAATACGATCTCTTGGTTAATCAGTGGATCAAATACAATAACGAAACAAGTAAAGCACCACAAGGAAAAACAACACTTTATCATATGCAGAAAAAAACATAAAATATATATCTGCATGTAAAGTGGAAGGTACCCTTTTTTAGAAAAAAAAAAGATCACTGATATGGTAGACTGCAAAGGCAAACATTTTGCGAGAGTATATTCACAGCACAACAGACATTGATTTGACATCTAAACCACTTTGTGTCTCAAAAGAGCAAAGGGAATTCTAATGAACGTTAGAATAGGTCATTGCCACAGCAGAAGCTCATTAGGAGCCAATGTGGCACAAGCAATAGTGTGAGTACTTTATATGTCCTGATGTTAGCATGTTTGATGTCTCTTCACCCTTTTGTTGAATGAATATATGTTTTGCTTTTGCAGCTAATAATACATTTTAACTGATATAGGTAAGTTGTCACATGTGTATTCATATGTCAAATATTTGGATACAAGTAAAAACATATGAGTCTAACCTAATATAATTTAGCAAAGAAGAAACAGTGTGGCTTATTTTACACTGGGTAAAAGTTAAAGTGTGACTGGTATAGTCCAGCTTTAAGTGGTACATTAAATTTCTTTAGGCACATCTTCTGGGTGAAGGGTTTGTTGTCGCTAAAATGCGTGTGCAAAAAGAGTGTCCTCTTTTACGCTACGCAAACCAGAAAATAACTTATTTGAAGTTGATTTCTACTCTTTTTAATACAGCTTTATTTTTGAAGCAATAGTCTAGAATCCACAACTGTAACGTTGGTTAAGTCAGGTAGTTGAATTGTAAACCACATATTTTCTACTTAAAATCAATTAAGGTTTAGATAGGTCACTGAATCAATAACATGTTCTAGATTGGCCCTGGTTAGCCAACTTCTAACGGCAATAGATCACAATTCTCTGTCATTATTAGTGGAACATGATACATCTACCCACCCATCTAATGCTTACTATTTTGGTTACTGCTGAAATTCAGAGAATAAATCTCAATTTCATGTTGACAGCCAACATCACACAGCACGGACTATTAACCCCTTGATGACAATTGCCGGTCCTGGCACGACACGTAAAAGCATGTGCTTTATGACAATTGACGTGCCAGGACCGGCACGTCTTTAAACGGGTGCAGAAAGCGATCTACTATCGCTTTCTGCACCCAAAAAGCGTTGCTGAATGCCTCGACCTCAGCAACGCCGCGATCGGCACGAAGGGGCCATCTCTGGCCCCTCCACGGGGCGTCAACATCCGCCATACTTTGTATGGCGGCGGACGCCCGTTTTAAAAGCGTTTAGGAGGCGATCAACGATCGCCTCCTAAACTTAAATGGTGTCGCTAGAATGCCTCCATCAGGAGGCATCCAGCGACACCAAACACTAACCTTTTGATGGGCTGTGACCGCTCCGGAGAGCGGTCACAGCCGCAGCTGCCGTTGATCTTCGCCATCAAGTAAGATGGCCGCCGCTCTGTAACTGAAACAAACAAGTAAAATTTAACAAAAGTTTGCTAGATGGTCTCCAGACCATCTAGAGAACTCTGGCTCCACTTGCAGGTTGAATACAGGTACTGCATTCACCATGCAAGTCAATGGAGCCCAGCTTTCTAATCACAGTGTGATTAGTAAAAATAAATTAAAAAATAAAATAAAATTGATAATAATTAGAAAAAAAATAGTAAAAAACTAGTAAAATGTAAAAATCATTTCCCACTGATGTCACTATCAGTGCGGAACCTCCAAGTTGAAAAAAAATGTTAAAAAAAAAAAAAAAAAAAAAGGCAAAAAAAATAAAATATATAATTATAAAAAATATATTTTTGTGAGCAAGTCCTAAAATTAGCATATTAGCTTAAAACAATTCTCGCATGGAAAGAGTTAAAATACTGGCATATTAAATGCCCGTGGGGTGTCTACTTTTAAAAAATGTATGATTTGATGGGGTAAATTGAATGGGCCAGGTTCAACAACGTCCCAATTAACACCGGGGGAAGGATGGCCACACATCTAATTTCCAATTAGAAAAATGCACATGTACCAAATGTGGCCTTTTAGTTCCCCCCAAAAATGACACACCCATGCATGTGGGGTATCACTGCACTCAGGAGATGTTGCTGAACACATTATGGGGTGTCGTGTGACAGCAGCATATACCAGGAGCTGTAAATTCATACATAAAGTAGGTGTGTGTGGGAAAAATACACACACAAAAATACTACTGCAAAAAATACTACTGCAAAAATGCTGGTGGTAAAATGTGTGCATGCAAAGAGTTAAAATACCAGCATTTAAAATACCCTGTGGTGTCTAGTTTGAAAAATATATGGTTTTGTTGGGCACACTGAAATGGCCCGGCTCAAAGATGTACCAAATAGGGCATGGGCAGTGGATCCCCAAATGCCAAAGTTCAACATTGAAAAATGCGCATGCCCCAAATGTGGCCCTTTTGCCCCCAAACAGCCAGGCAAAATCATTCATGTGGGGTATCGCTGCGCTCAGGAGATGTTGCTGAAAACATATTGGGGTGTTTTGTGATAGTGACATAAACGAGAACATTTTAAATCATACCTGAAGTAAAATGTGTGTGACAAAACAAATGCAAAAAATGACTACCACAAAGTTTGACAAAGACTGGTGGTAGATATGGTGCATGGAAAGAGTTAAAATACTAGCATTTGGAATACCCTGGGCTGTCTAGTTTTCAAAAATATATGAACTTGATGGGGTAAATTGCATTGGCCGGGTTCAAAGATACCCGAAATGGCACATGGGGGAAGAATTACCAGATTTGGAAAAAATGGCTTTGAAATAGCAAAACGCTACCTGTACTTATTGTCCCATAATGGGTAGAAAAAAGCAAAAAAACATAAAAACATTGGGTATTTCTAAACTCAGGACAAATAGTAGAATCTATTTAGCAGGTTTTTTCATTACCTTTTATAGATGAGTAAAAGATTTTTCAACTAAAAGTTAGAAACAGTCATTTTTTTCTGAATTTTTCACCATATTTTATAATTTTTTTAATAGTAAATAATATGATACAATCAAAACAATGTCATCTAAAGAAAGCCCTTCTTGTCCTGAAAAAAACAATATCTAATGTGTGTGGGTTCAGTAAACGGGAAAGAAGAAAATTACAGCTAAACGCGAGCAGCGCAGAAATGTTAAAAAGGCCATTGTCACCAGGGGAACAAACAGTAAAATCAGCCTTTGTCGCGAAGGGGTTAAAGAAGGCTGGTTTTAACATTCAATAAAACTAACATGGAACAATCAGAGTAAATAACAACATTTAGGTATTCATTTTATAATTAAGTTTGAGCAAATGACTTATGGTTCAGCTCTTTCAGATACAGAAGGGAACTGGATTGTTGTGCACGTCATTCCCTGTGAGTGTGTTGAGTCTCCGTTCAACTTCACACATCGTGATTTGGTGATTCATTTGTATAGTTCTGAATAACACGAAAAAAATGCCATGGAAAAAAAAATTATCTACCAAACAGATCAATTTCTCCAGCCTGATGTCTAAGTGTTTTGTTTGTTTTTCTATCTATAGTGGTTTTTCTTTCCTGTATTTTGTGTTTCTAAAATGTTTCTAAAAAGTAAATAGCAGCTACACATAGTGGAAAAGGGTAATTTGGAAAATGGGGGTACTTATCCGATCTGCATACTTTGCTTCTGCTAAAACATAACAAAAACAAATCACAATCTGACTTGAGGCTCATTGTATCCATTCTATGAGTGCGGAATATGATGCTCAGCAGAGGATTTTACCCCAGTTGCTGGAGTGAGCAGAAGCTGGGCATGGACTAGATGGGGCCAAATACAGCTCCCCTACCTGGATATTAAACAGGACTCTGGAACCAGCTATAATTTCAAGACACTCAAGCATAAGAGAGGTCGAGTTCCCAGTTATGCATATACATTGTGGGGAAACTGAGCAGGTCTATCTTCACCTTCTCTACCAGTATGCCTCAATGTATGTCAATGTTATTGTCAATTGTATAGATTTTAATTTGTAACTTTATTGTTTATTTTCACTCTATCCCGATAGCGGTACTCAATTTGCTGGCATTCTATAAATAACTGTAGTATTAAGGGAGACAATGTAGGCCAGTGGACATACTGGTCTTCTTGGTTTATAAGCAAGCACTTTAAGATTACCACTAGCAACACCTATTACTAATGACATCTATATTTCTCAGCAGGAATGTGCAAGGTCAATGCAAAGCTGGCATATTGGCTTTATTTGGTCCATAAGATAGCTGCACACCAGTATCAATTTCACATATGTACACTCACATGCTTTGAGGTACAGACATTTAGGTCTAAAACAAGTAGAAGATCCTCAACACAGCTTGCATTCTATGTTATGCCATATGCCACTGGCCAACACGTTAGCAACAATAGAACTTTAGCAACTGTGTTGATATCACTGGGGACATAACAAATGTCCCTAAACTTCATATAACAATCCCATTCTATCTAATATGTCAATATTTATATGACTGGTCAATTACCTTACTCCTGCTAGTATTCCACTTATACTGCCTACCTTGAAATCGTGTGTGCAAGAGGTGAATGACTTTGCTCCAAATCTGTACTCGGGATCCCAAAATACATTCCGAACCAAGTGGATGTAGAGGAATGATGCCCAATAATTGATTTAAAAGTAAAAATTACTTCTTTTTTAACTAAAAATTACACAAGACAAAAATAAAAATAAAATAAAAAAATTATATATATATATTATATATATATATATATATATATATAATGAAGACACGTTAACACCGGACAATTACAGCAGTTTTCTTATTGTGTTAATCATATTTTCATTCCAGTACAATATTGCATTTCAGAAAGACATGCAATAACAATGTCGACTGGTCTCTCTCTCTCTTTTATTTATTGTTTTAATCTTAGCTTGTGGGACCACTGATCTTCTCTGTGACCTAGTCAGTATCATTTTAGACTAAATCACTTGAAAAGTTCATCTAACCACATCCAGTGTATTTAACGCTACCCAAGCAAATAAACCAGAAAGACAAATATTAGAGTTGAATGCGTGGGATGCGTGCAAGATGAAAGAAGTGCTGTGATTGTGCTAAATCATGTGTACCTGTGACACCAATGACATTCAAGTTAACTGTCGGGCACTTTAGTCCGACTCAATTGTCAGACACTAAACTTCTGCTGTGCCGAGTTCTTTTGCTTCTCTATTAGAGATCAGCTCTTCGAATGAAAAACAGAAAGATAAAAGACCCCTTTGTTGTCATTGTATTTTCTCCATTATACACAAATGATTACTTTTCCCCTAGGAGTTCAAGGAATAAATTGTTAGACCTCAGAAAATCAAATAAGTATTCATCTTTTCAAAAGTGAATATTGGATTCATTTTTCTTAATTCTCGTTCTGTATTTCCTGCTCATCAGCTTGTGATTTACTGCAGCACAGTAATTCAATTCATCTCGGTTTGGTTGTGAAAAGAGGTTTATGGTATTCCAAGAAATCCCTAGCATTGTCTAGGTACATACGGTAAGAATATTCCAGGGAACAAGGTTACAAAAGTTTAGCACCAAAGCTAATCTATTATATTCAGAGTAATCCAGATATTTATTGATTCCATAAAAGTATTTGTCAAAGATGGCTTTCTTGCTACATGCTATATGCTACAGGAGGGATGTCACCTTTGTGTCTAGACCATTAGACCAGAGGTTCCAGCATGTAAAACACATATGTTTTCAGATGACTAAAAGGATGGTCAGTTAGTATTTGTCTTACAGTAAAATCCAGAGCCCACGGTATATTTAAAGCTCTTTGTTAGTTAATTGTGTGCATTTGATGAGAAATGGAAACTCACCCTGCTGGAGGACCTCTGCATGAGATGATAGAAGTAAAACCGTTGCGAGTAACGAATTGTCCAACGTGAAGATATTACAACTTGTGGAAGAAAAATTAAAGAAACTGAATACCCACATACAACTGAAGCCACCCCATCATCTGATGGCTTTTGTATTTCTTCATAGATAAAGCATACATGAACATCTTGCCTTTGAAATACCCTTGCACAGGACATTTTGCATGCCAGTAGAATACTATGAAGGAAACTGGATTAGCAAACATATTTGTTTTCCTTCCCAACACCAGACCTGAAATGCATCCGAGATTTGGCTACAAGTGCTCATCACACAAACAACAAAGTCAAGAGCCTGTGGTTGCCAGGGGAATTTTCCTTTCCCTTCAGTATGTTATATCCAGATGGACTAAGTGATATTAAACTACATTACCAATGAATAGACAGGTGTGACTCAGTAACAAGCAGATTTGTAGTGTCAGCATTCTAGGCTGAAAATATTTCCCTCTGGTAATAGACTTAACACAACTTAACGTGCTGAATTATATTTTAAGTCTCTAGAACTATGTAGATAATTGATAGTGGTACATAGAAATGATAAAACCCATGGCATACGTGTCAAAAGTTGCTGATTGTTGTTGTACAGACACATACACACATTAGTATATGTCTTATATGTATATATATCCCAGGGTCCCATCGGAGCAACACTTTACACAGAGGCTCTGTGTCAAACTCACCAGGTATGTATATATTGGGGCCGGGTCTTAGAGTGACAGATATTTGGGACCTAAAGAGAGATTGCCAGCCTAAAACATCTGAAGAAGACATTATGACTGTGACAGATATAATGTATACAACGGCTTTACATAATGGAACCATACCAGTTTCCAGATGAAAAACAAAGGCTGAACTTGCTACTTGTTAATTGTAGGAGAAGATGATCCAATTAATGTTTTGCCCCAAAACGTTTCAAACAGCTTTTGCAAATTGTGACATTGATTACTGACCAAACTGTTTTGGCTACTCCCAGCTGTGATGCACATTAATAAGATTGTGTTAAGAGAGTTCTCGCTGCTGTCTAAACAAATGTAACCCCGCTGTCTAGGCTACTCAACACATTTATTTAAGTCCCATAGAAAAACATTAATATCATTCCAGGAGTGACAGCATGTTTTCCATTCTCATTCTTCACATACTTTTTTGCAGTTCATTATGGAAACATGCAATGTGGACAATATATCCTAATAAAAAGGTTGTTTTAGCGTCTACTGTGTCTGGCGGTGGAGTCAGCAAGGGTTGTCCACTCTAGTCTTCAAGGTTGTAATTATTTAAGGTCTTCTGACTGTCAAAGATGTATGAGGTTACATCATCTATTCAAGTGTTTGGCTTCATAGCCTGTGCTGCTGGATGACATATTGATTTGGCCTGTCCCATCAATAACTTGGACAGTACTGGTTTACATGATGAAAGCCAATACACTGACAGTAGCAAAACCTTAGTGGAATTTTCTCACCTCTTCAATGCCATCAATGGGGATGTGTCTGTATGCCCTGAAATGAGCTATGGATCATCATAATAAATGCTCTACCTGACATTATTTAGCAGTAGGACATGTTAATAAAATTCAACTGATGACAGTGGATTGGATGGAACCTTGAATAATTTCAAGAGTCCCTCTTAAGTGTGGACAGTCCCTGTTTGGAACCCAAATCATTTTATCTCTTTTTGCTCCCCTGATGTCTCCCTTTTTTTAGAAGCTCAGAACGTTTGGTGGGTATGAAGATTTCAGAGTCCTAAAAATCATTAAAATTTACATTTAAACAACAGAAAATAGGTATAGAAATTGTGTACACATAAATACAGTATTTTTCTAAATGTTGTTATTAGTTAGATTGGTAGGAACATAAAAAGGCACTGTAAATCACCAGCATATGAAAAACATGGTGGCGACCAAAGGCTTATTTAATCATTAGACTTGAACTAAAATTATTATCTAATTGGGATAGTAGTCACACTCACTCCTGGTAAATTATTAGTGGGAAGACTCCTAAAATATAAAAATTTGACATTTCTTTGAATGTATTATAATATTCACATGTCAATGCAAAAATACAGAATTAAAGGATCAATAGCAAGGTCATGCTAACATAGCTTTATATAACATATGCACATTGAATCTCTAAGCAATAAATATGTGGGCACTCCTGAGAATGTTAAGGAGATTGTCACATATTATATGTTTTTAAAAATGTGAAAAACGAAAATGATTGGGGCCTCCCATTGATTGACCTTTGTAAAAGCTATGTATTTTTCTGCCTTTTAGCACCTCCAGCCATTTTCCTTTTAAACATAACTTTAATCAGCACAATTGTACACCATTAATGCGGTTAACCCTTGGAGCAAGTGCATGTTTAAGTATAATTATTAGTTTATGTATAAAGCACTAATTAAGCACTTTATTACGATGCTGAAGCTATTAAGCTATTAAGCCAAACTACAAAAATGTTATCCTGTTTCATACTCATCTAAAGAAATTATGTAGCATCTTCTTGTAAAACAGCAAATCCATCATAATAATTATTATAAGGATATAAAAGCTATAGTTGTTGATAATCTGGAATTTTCATTATTATTTCCCAGTTTTCATATTTCCTCTCCCAAAATGGTTATCTAATAAATGTCAGCTTCAGTTTCTACAGGATTGATTTATTTTCCAAGGTTATAAATATTTAATTTGTTTGTGCCTATACCACAATTCTGCTGATTTTATGCACACAGACATACATTTTTTGCTAAATGTATTCATTCATTCTCTTATTCATTCGTTATCTAATTTTCAAGTAAAGCTTAGCTAAGTTATCAAACTTACTACAAAGATTTTTTTAAAAACACGTTAACTGGAAGATCATTGCAATGCTCAGCTCCTTGGGACTCCAACATGTAATTTACTACCTTAATATAGATAATATACCATATGCCTGCCCTATCAGAGTGCACCCAAATCTCTAATAATGTGCAATGTAACCGACTGATTGATTCATGCTTCATGTTAGAAATAATATTTTAATTACGGTATTTAAAACTGGGCCAAGAAAAATGTTAACATTTTAGACATGTTACCTGCCACCTAAATTTTCCCAGAAAAAATAGTCCCTTATTTAAAGAGACACTCCGGATATCATATGCACTTTATTGCATATGATCATTGAGAGGTGCCTTTAAATTTACATGGTATCCACCTTGTAAATGCATGGGTGGATTCTGCAGAATCTTGGCCGACTACTTACCTGGTCCCACCTACATCCCATGTCTTTACCACACCACTTAACTAACCTAGTCTCACACCTCTTGGTTTCCATGTACGCAAATATAGTCGCTAAGTGACTTGCTCGAAATTACATCAGACGTGAGAATTACCCACTTCAGGTATTACTGAGCTTTAATATCAGTCTTGCCTGTGTATGCCTTTATTCATTAAAAAATAAATAGGACACCGGACACAGTGATCATGTACTACGAAGACCTTTGCAGATTGAATACTGTGTAAACTACAGGAACTCTGCATCAGGGAAAGTATGTTTCAATATCATTAAACATATGCCATCCTGACTCACAGATTAGTTGTAACCTTGGAAAGAACTTGTCATATTTTTCCATATTTCCAATAAATCACCACTGTAGTATAAAAAGTGTGCATACTTTAAAGGGAAAGCCTATAGACTCCACTTCTCTAATTTCCTCATATGCTTAGCTATTCTATCTATGTGACCAAAGTTGTGTACTCATTATTTTTTCATCATTTTGCCTGCCAGTCAATTGTGGGCAAATCTCCTACGCATACTAAAATGAATACAATTAGTACAAAGAAAAGCTAATGTTACACTCTGGTTAATGGTAAAATAAACCCTGCTGCACATTACCTCTTTTAATTTACTCATGCTCGTCTCCTAGTATAACATTATAAATTGTTAGGCAGTTATAAACGTTATCTTATTGGAACTTTAAATATGTGATATTGTCATAAGGTATAGAACTATAGCCATAAATGGGAAGGTGCAGGGACCTCTCCAGCCCAGTTATCTAATTGGAACTTTAAATATGTGATATTGTCATATAGTCATATAGTATAGAACTATAGCCATAAATGGGAAGGTACTGGGACCTCTCCAACCCCATTATCTAATTGGAACTTTAAATATGTGATATTGTCATATAGTATAGAACTATAACCATAAATGGGAAGGTACAGGGACCTGTCCAGCCCAGGGAAGTATTTTGGCCATGGTCTAGGGCAGCAGGTCCAGATAGGCAGGAGTCTCCCTGGTACAAAAACGAGAGGCAGGTCGCCCTCTTGGGACGATCAAGCCCTCCAGTGTCCCACTGCACAATGAGCAGGTTCGATGGGAGATCTTTGCTCTCCTCAACCAGCCTAAGCACGTATTAAAACACATATGGGAACAAATGTGGGTCTAAATGAACCCTTAGTACTGACACCTTTATAGAAAATATCATTGATCATGAGATGGTGCTACCCATTTGAGTCACACTGTACAATCACTGCTTATCATTAAAATTCTGGGTAATTAGAGGTTTGGTATTGACACAAAGTAGTCATCTTGAGGTGATCTGAGGAAACAGAGTTGGACTGACTCAATATGTTACACTGCGCTGGTATACTGAGAAAAAACGCACTTCGGCAGACAGTATGATGTATCTTACAGCCGTCATAGAGTCTGAGTCAAAGATATAAATAGCTCTTAGCAACTTGTACAATCTTCAATCACCGTTAAATGACTCTTCCAGCACTTGATATCTCTCATATCTTTCAATAAGATTTGGGAAAGTCTAAGTAGTTTGAAAACATTGCTATTTTAGCATAATGTATTGTCATCCTAAGCATGTTTGATTAATGCTGTGCTGCTCTACAGAAACCATTAAACTTCATCAGATATGCCATCCTTTTTTACTAAAAGTGTATTGCAGGTCCCATTCAATGGGGATATATTATAGATATTAACCGAAATAGAAAATCGGCAAGGAAAGGCCCTACCATACAGGGAAAAACACTGTGGATAAATCATCTGCTCTTCAAGAGGTTCAATAAATAGTGAGATTAGGGCCGGCATGGCATTGTGGGAAAGGAAGTATAATTCAGAATTCTTTAAAGAACAATCTTTCTCCTATAGCAAAGATTTGTACTTGTAACTGTCTTGGAGGTCAAAAGTACTTGCTTCCAATCCCCAATTCATGGCAATGTTATACGTCTTAAAGAAGAACTCCTATTAATTTTTTTCTTACCAGATTAAAAATATATGTTTTAAAACAATGTGCTGTTTTCTTCCCCTATGGTACTTTCCCTTTAAGGACAAAGGCATCTACTTCCTAATCCATACTGCATAGCAATGTTACCTTCCCTGAATTCCCATTCCAGAATGAGGTTACCTATCCTTAAACTGAAAATAGTAACCAACTTTGAGAGTAGAGTATATACACACTACTATTCCAACAAGTTTGGGGTCACTTTAGCTGTTTTTCATGAAAAACAAGTGACACTTGTAGCTAACATAATTGCAAAAGGGTTTTTAATAACTCAATTATCCTTTTAATAGCTTAAACTTGGATTAGCGAACACAACGCGCCACTGGAACACAGAGTGATGGTTGATGATAAGGGCCTCTGTATGCCTATGAAGAGATTCCCATTAAAAATTCGCCCTCTTCAGCTACAATAGTCTATTAAAATGAACAATTTATATATATATATATATATATATATATATATATATATACCGGTATATATCAAAATGCTAAAACTGTAAATACATAAAACGACTCTTATTTTTCAGGACATTGGAAATTTGAATGTTTATTTTCCCTGAATCCTTTGACTATATAGTACAATTGGTCTCATTTTGGTTTCTGCCACAGAGAGCTAAAAGATTTGCATTTAAGACACTTTTGTTTTTATCACTGAACGTGGCATACGTTTTCCCAATCTTGTTTTCTGCTGTTATAAAAGAACAGGTTTATTTTAGTTCTATTCACGTCTCTCACAGGTAGTAGAAAAGGCTACAAGGAACATTTCTTTTGATGTTTATAACGTTGTTAAGTTGATTTAACACAGACGTAGAGCCAAAATGAGCATGACCCATTATATTCAATGCTCGGCTATTTATAATGTGTAGTGAAAGACAAATAAAAACAGTGGAAACCTTACAAACCTCACCTAGCTTGAACTATCGTTCCTACTAGGAAGGTGGATTAGCACATGACAAAGAAAGTACAGTTGTTGTAAATTCACCCGAGACCAAGAATAAGCAGTGGTCACATCAGGCAAGAAAAAGTTTCTTTCCTTCTACAAATGTACAGCTCAACACAGCAAATGTACAGCTCAACACAGCAATCTAGTTAACACATATTGTAACTAAAACTTTTAACTACAGAAGTAATTCCAATTTTTAGGCAGGTTGAGTGTTACATCCTCCAGTTATTTACTAAAGCATCAGAGTTGTCATCAACCAAAATTCTTGACCAACACCTTGCAGAAGAGGAATGCCCAAGTGATAGTTGTTAGCCAAAGCGGAATCGTGTAGGTTAGTTTATCACAAAACTGTTTGGCTTGATCTACATGGTGGGAAAAAATTGTGTATCGATTCTGTTGACTGTATTTATTTTGTGAGATTTTCTGATGGAGATGTGAACCAAAAAGGCCAATCTCTAACGCAGAAGATCCACAAAGTGGCTGGATTTGTAGTCAACACATTTGATTATAAATTGAATATATTTTGCTTACTCGCTTGCTCGTAACGGGGGCCACAACATATTAAGGCTGTCCCTGATACGTTATAACTGTTAATGTAAACGCTAAATAAAACTTTTGCAATTGGTTAACATTTAGATTTAACCATAATAAACTAATAAAATCACATCAAATAAGCTAAATAAAAACTCTTTTTCCCTAACAGCAGAACCAGATCACTCAGTACTATGTGAGCTTATTTTTCCTAGCTGCTATGTTATACAGTAAGGTATGTGATGTCCCTGAAGCGTGGCCAAAAGAGCTCATGGGAGGAGAGTGGTGTTCACCGTCTGTTACATCAGGAAACCCAGTACTAAAATGGAATACTATTATAAAAAAGTCACTGCAATCTACATGAAAGTCAGCACTACAATAAAAAAGATATTTAATTTGCGTAATGAAGGACTCCAATCCTAGAACCCAAGTAAGAAGGTTCAGATGCGTGTGTGTATTGCCATGTGCATATAATCTCACTTACACAATCACAATGACATTTCCGCTGCTAAAACATCCCTGTTAAAACAAGTATTTCCAAATGCAAATAACGTATAAAAATTAAATTACAAAGTCCCAATGAACCACTCACCCTGCTGGCATGCAAAGGGTTAAGAATGAGGGTAGACTAAACATACTAGGATGAGAAAAGATGTGTAAATAAAAATTGAATTTGAATTGTATCTCCGGAATTCTATTAGAGAGATGAAATCCATGGCTAATGATACAAAATGTATTATTTCTGCCACAAAAGCCTTTCATCCTCGTGAAGCTTGGTTTCTGAATAATGTCTAATCATGACCATGGGGTTATAATACGAAAGCATCTGGAGATACAATTAGGTTATTTCCATCCCATTCTAGCTGCTCTATTTCACCAAGGGCCTATTCATTTGAGCCAGAAAATACACTCTGAATACAGCTATTTTAATATAAAAATGATTAGGTGTAATGGGGTACGTGCACATAAAAACCTACATAACTTCCTCAGAAAGGGTCCATCAAAATATCCAAGTGTCAATATTTCAGGTGTTATTGCTCCTTAATATATAAGCTCTTGGGATGCAAGTTCTATCTCCTGTCATTTGATTCTTGTTCCTCAAACCACTTCCTGAGATGATGAGAGATTTCCTCCATCTAAATCCTGCCTTACATATATCCAAACAGTGCTATTGATAAACTCATCTTTATCACCTATGATAATGAATTGACATGTCTACATGGTAGCCTAGGATTATGGCATATGTATTCCCACAACAATGGAGAGCTATATGTTGGCTGCTCAATCCCTGGAAATTCTGAGTATTTCTGTTGATGGACGAAGAACAGGGAAATCCTGAAAAAAAATTACTATAACCACTGGTATCCCATTTTCCTTACCACAAGAGAACCAAATAAATAGTTAGGCTTCTTCTGTATCTCATCAATGAGATAGGGATGATATCTCTCTAGACACAGGATTTTTACTTAACACGTCACATGCTCTGACCATCCTGCATTAAGAACCTAAGCGTCTTCAGAAAAGACAAGTGTATCAGCCTTGACCTATACCTGCTAATGTGTTACAGCTTGTCCTTCACTTAGTCCCCAGTCATAGATGTTGTCTGCCCACCTGTACAATAAAGGAGGAGAAAAATCCTCATTGATATCTCACTCGTTGAGCATTTCTTGGATGTATTCAAATTTTTTAAGACTGTAAGATGCCTAAGCGTTAGGGTTGTCTACACGCGGACCCTTTGCTCATGCTTCCTATAGTGATGCTGATGCCTCCTTGAAGGCTACATCATGTGACATTGTTGTGCCTTTACTGCAGGGAATTGGTGTGGTCAGATTAAAGTCTTCAGATCTTGTATGGGCTTAGAGTACACTGTATGAATCATTGTGAAATGATTATAATAAATCATGAGGAATGAAAGAGTACATGTCTCTTTATTTTAAGGGCGGCAAGATGAAACACTCAACATAGAAAAAACATAACAGAGCGGTGAGCTTGCGAGGGCGTAAATGAAGCAGCCAGAGCCAAGCCTGATAACCTCAAATATGTATGTGTTAATAATAATTACAAAAGGTGTCTGGACAATAGGCTGGTACGGGTGTGGTAAAAATGGCGCACACACCCTTGATTAGGCCTAGGGCACCGCTAAACAAACACATTGCAATACCTTACTGAGCTTTAGTATGATGTAATGTTGGGTTATGTTTGTACATATTTTTGATGCCATGTTCTAACTGCTTATTACATATAGAAGAAAGAATGTTTCAAGCTTGCAATCTGTATCATTATACAAAATGCCGACATGTATAAATTCAACTTTTCCCTAGAATATTATTGGGTCACAAAAAAGAACGGATTCATCTTTTACAAAATAAAGTACCTCTTCATCTTCTTAACGCATAGCACGTCCTCAAAGACAATGCGATTTTAAAAAATCCCCTTATTTCCCTACGTTTCTTAGTGAGAACCTTATATTTCAGAAACAATGAATAAAACTTATTTCAAATATGTCTCCTCCAGTGACTCCGGGTATCTATACTGTATCCCCATGTTACTTATGTCTAAGAACACAGTGATATGATCTTGTTAAAAGTTCTTTGTAATGTGCATTTATAATCAGATGCTTAAAGGTTTCAATAGTACAGATTAGGCTAATATGGATTGTCCAGGTGAGTGGAACAATAGGTATAATCTTTTCAGACGTCTAGTTAATTTTTCAAGTGGAATGACTAATGGTTCAAATTATATCTTTCAATCAGCCGTAATAACGATCTTTGAGTAGTACAGCTGAGCTTTTGGATTTCGCCTATGGTGTCTAAGAGAAGTAGCACAGGTCAGGGGTCAGTCAGTGATTTCACACTGCGTTAAAGTATTCATCGCTTACGGTTAAACAGGAGGCTTTCTCCTCTCACAGCTGTCAATCTCTTGTTTTGTAAAGGCATGACAATAATAGCGGCACACGCTGAATACTTTCCACTCGCGGCGTTCGTGTGCGTGAACGCTGGTCCTACAAAGGGGGTTGCTTGATGTTAAACTGTCTTCTGGCCTCTGACCCACTGAGTCCTAATTACGGTATTATGAGGCTAATCTTCTGCATGCCTTTATCAGCAATTAAAATGTCACTTCTTGCTTGATTGCGGCAAAGTAGAGTCTACCTTTGGTAAGACATGCCAAGTATGCTGTCACTCACATTTAGTGGGAGTTTTTGGAAATTTGTTAGCATTAACAGAGAACTTTACAAAACTATCATGCTGTGCTAAAATGAATGAAGAACTGCATTCAGTGTGGATTATATGAAGAGATTATTTTGGGTTTTTTTCATTGAAATTTGTTAGTATGCAATTTAGAACTGAGAGGGGGGGGTTTTCATCTAGCAATACAGTTAGGAAAATGTGTTAATGTGCCTTAAAATGTCCAAATGGTTGTAGGTATTTAAAATAACACATTTACACGTTCTCTGTGTTTTATGTACACAAAGACTTTCAGTATGGGTGATGTGGGACATATGTGCACCAGCTGCAGTTCCACATTGCGGTAACAACACATACAATAACATTTGTAGAAAAGTTATGACATTGTGCACAGATGATTTTAGCAGGGTTTTGTTGGGTACTCAAAGAATTGGGACACCTTGCAGAAGAAGGCAATAATAGGAAACAAAGGCAAAGACAAAGAATCAGCATACACATCAATGGAACCTTAGTAGGGGCACCTACCATGGTGATTGACTCAAACCACAACTTCATGTCCAGCTTCTCCCATTTTATGGGTGTTCTACAATATCATGTGCTGACTAAGAACATTCTTTTCTGGCGCCAGTTTTCCTTAAAAAAAGTACTTTATGTGTTTACAATTCACTAATCCTAAACATAAATCTCTGTTATAGGAATGTGCACTCTAAGAGAAGTTCCAAAATGGATTTAAAGGTTATAGAGTTTACCTACTATTAGTCGAAGAAGAGTGATATGAAGTTTGGGGAGAAACACCACTGACTGAAATCATATTCCTACCTTCGCACACAGGGCAGCATTCTCCTGGAACCTTCACCGGCTTCAAGCAACTTTGCCCACATGCAGTGGCGACACAGTGTGGCTCCCCGTTAATGCACTGGCAGAAGGTGCAGTCATCTTCTCTCCAGCGGTCACCATGGCTTCTTATCTGGCCATTAGCATAACAACCGGCTGGATCACGCACAGGGTATACCGGATCTGTGAGACAGGACAGAACAGTAGCTTTTCTTATTGATTTGTATTATTTCCCAACACCAAAAAACATGACCCATTTTAAATAGCAGTAACAACGTATCTACAATGTTAATTGTCGGATTAGTTTTCACCTATAAAAACCAGGATCAAAATAAAACGGTCTTTGCTCAGAAAGATTGTGAAAAAAAAAATCTGTACAACAGAATCATTAGTTAATCAGCAAGTTCTAAAATCAGTCCCAATTAGCAGTGGCAGAATAGTCCTCTAAATATTGATTAACCGCTAAACACCCAAAATCCTAGCACTGTATTGGCATTCTCCAGTAAATGATCTTGGAAGAATTCTGTGGAAATTCAATTATGCTGCCCATCCAAATTTCACGTCTTCTTCCTGGTAATAAAGAAGACTTATAGCAGCATCTTACTTTTTGAATCAGAGAAACAAAGACAAAATGTATATGATTGGGAAAGCAAGTGCAATAGCTTGAATGTAGCATGTACTGTGGCTTTAAATGTATATGTTTCACTTGACACGGATTCACAGATTGTACACTGGTTAGTTTGCGGACCTTTTAAAAGCTGCTGTTCCACCTACTGTGCTGCATCTGACACGTATAACTTAACAAAAGCATTCGGAAGCTCATCCCAAACTCTTACCAGAAATGAGTCTTTAATACTTTCACATTTTAGCACTTTTATCTTTTATTTTTTTTCTAGGAATGCTTAATTCTCATGCGGCAAGAAATCAGGAACCGATAGGTTATTGAAAAAAAAAAAGTTTCTTTAAAGATATCACTTAATGAAAGAGTTAGAGGAAAAAATAACACGTCTTTTTCTCTTTTGTCAAATATTTTTTCAAGCACGTGTCTCATGTCCATGCTAATGGATCTGGAAATACCGGCTCATTAGGGGATCCATTTTCTGCCATTTGCAAACTTTCCTTTTGGAAATTGAAACTCCTAAACATTAAAATGGTCCTCAATGACAGGACAGAAATCTTTTCCTGACAATATACTGAGAGACAGATGTCGAAAGATACAATAGGAGGTGTGAGATCATTTATTTAAATGGAGTATTTATTTCCCATTAATTGGAAGCTATTATACAGTATTTCTCTCGCGGGGGAGTGTGGAGGATAGCGGAACGTCTTAACTCTCTGATATGGATATGTATTAAGTGTGTCCAGCTCAGCCCTCCTTGCAGGAGAAGCTCGCCTGGGTTATAATTTACTGTGATAGCAGTCAGCTGGAACATTCAATTCTTCTGCAAACTCCCACTATAGTGATATACCCTATAGTAATTATTATTGATGTTGGGTAACCTAGCATGTGTAACAGGCTTCACATCACCAATAGCCACCCGGGGCAATGTAAAAGCAGAGGCATGCTCAGGTTCCTGGAGCTCTGGACTAGACATAGTCATTCAGGCTTCAAGAAGAATTTGTCTACGACAAACAACTAGAAACTCAACTCATCAATATTGGGAACACAGTTTAAAAAACACAACTGCTGTTCCATCAACTCTAGTGAACTTAACATTTTATATCTAAACGCAGAACTGGAAACAGATATACTGTATAGGTAAAGACAGCAGAAAGAACTAATTGGCCCATCTAGTCTGCCCGTATTTTGCTCACTATTGTAATGATCAATTCTTTCGTGTAGATTTATGCAGAAACCCAAGCTTTCTTGAATTCCTTTACTGTCCTACGTCCACTGGAAGACTATCCCAGGTATCCACTATTCTTTCTGTACAGGTGTAAAGATGACAAATACAGATGCTGGTTTGTACACATACAAATTGTTAAATGCAATAAAACCCCTTCCAAGAAAAGAATTATGTATTCATGTCAAATGTTATCTTCGTAAGTTCTCTGGGAGCTAGACAAAATTTCTCCAGGGAATGCTAAATTATCATGTGACACAAAAGAAGCACTGATATGTTGTTGGCAGCTTTATTTGTTTAACATGCTAAAGAGCTCAATTAATGTTTTGTAAAATAACCCCTTTAACACTACCGATTATTACTGTTATTTGTACACTTTGAGCTGTTTCTATGAATCGCCACAAAATTGTCAAAGTACACAGTGATCACATGTAATACTATTTTTTGTGAATGCTTTAAAGTTGTGTTACAGCTAAAATTGTGTTTTACCTCGGGTTCTCTGCACCTTTACTCTCCCAGACATGCAATGCACGGTTTTATTGACCTGCTAAATAGATTTTATCTGGGTTTGTTTTACTTGGGAATAAAGTATATTGCAAGCTTTAGATCAACCGTTAAAGAAATGCTATTATTTGGCAGTGTGTGGGAAGAACAGGCTTCATCCCCCTGTGTAATGACCCCACACAAGGCTATTACTTTTCTGTTTGAATGCATGAATGGCTCAGCAAACGGCACCAGTTATGTCAGATGCTGGAAGCAGATGTTTGAGACAGATGTGTGGCATCTCCAGCTATGGGATGGAAGTGAGCATGTATGCAATCAGACAGATATGCACACTACAAACACATATTCAAGGTGAACGAGTCATGAAGACAATTCAGAGTCCCTTGTGCCCTGGAATCCGCATGTCAATTACTGGACCCGTCTGTTCCGTATTTCCATACAGTTGTACACTGGTAAAAAAAAAATAACCCTTTTTTGGCTGGTTTTGATGACGATCTGGCACCGTTCCCATGCTTCTGAACTGTAAGCAGCTCTTACCATTAAAAATTGGCAAAATAGATGTTGAAAACGCATGAGTTAGTATATAGAGGGGAGACATAAACATGTGAGTGATTTATAATGATTTTTCATTAAATTGAATCAGCCTCTGGAAGTTAGTCCACCTAATAATAGGTCACCAGCTGGCTTTTTGGGTTACAGGTCTCTCTACCTTCCCATGGATATACTATACCTGTCTATTTCTGCATCACCTGTGGCTGGGTATGGCAACCAAAGGCCTATAATAACTGGGTATTCTCCAAGCTCCTTGCTAGAGTATTTTGTCCATGGCCTTATTTGTATCATGAGAATTGCTGTATTATTACTTTTTATTTGGATGTTGACCCTTGGCTTGGACACTGAACCTGGTTTACCTCTTTGTACTGTGATTGAGTTGGGTCATCTGGACTTTGACCTACTGGTGTGGACTTTTACACCTGGATTATCCCTTGGTACTGTGCTACAGGCCCCCCTTGCTGTCTGCTCATGCAGCGGACCCCTTTTTAGTCTGTTCATACCCATCTGCTCTATGGAACCTGTTGCTGTGAGCCTGTTCTTAGACTCACTGTGTTTTGCAGTTAGCACCAAAGAGAACAGATAGCACCAAAGAGAACAGCCATCTGCAATGCAACACGGAAACACCCGTCTGCCTCCAACCGAGTTCAAAGCCCGATCCTCCCCCTGCACAGGGACTCCAACCTGCCTAAAACTATTGCACGGTACTGTATACCTCTGCCCCTGCTTTCAACAGCAGGTCAACAGGGCAGAATGGTCGTGAACAGGAAGTTAAGATGGCTACTCCCATGAAATAGAAATAAGGATATATATATATAATTAAACACCATTACATAGACTTATTAAATGTATCAAACTGTAAAATAAAAAGCAACCGATTTGCTCTAAATAACTGCCTTTTCCTTCTGCCCCCATAACTGCCATGCAATGCTACCAGTGTGTTACAAAGATACTTTTTCAATCTTAAAATAATCTGTTATATTCTCTGCTCCGAAAAGTAACTGTGCAGAAAAGAGAAACAGAATTTTCTTATATTGTACATAAAATTACCTTCGCAAACAGGACAGCACTCTCCTTCTGGAACATAGTAGCGGTCACAGTGCAACTCTCCGCACTGTGCTAAGAAGCAGATGGACACACCTCCTTGACATCGACAAAATCGGCATGCGTCCATGCGGAACATGTCCCCGTCATAATACTCCACATTGTTAAATATGCATGCCGGTTTTGTTTCTAAAATAAGAACACAAAAAAGAAAAAAATGTTCAGTTCAATACTAGTGCATAACTGTAGTCTTATTGACCAGTTTAGTCATGTCAGAAGATGTTGGGTTTTTTTCCAGAACAATTAGTTCCTACTGAGTTGAGGGAAAATTTAGATACTTCAATATACATCATGTAGGGCCAACTCTGGGGGTTCCTCCAGCAATAGGAGTTGCATTATAGATAATTAAATGTATGAAATTAAATAACATTTCATCAATGTAACAATGCATTATATAAATGCCACCAATAGGTACATCCTATATTCAGGTTTTCATAAAAGTATTAATTATAAGAAAAGCTGTGCAAGTGACAGGTCTCCTTTAAAGTTTAGCTTGGAATGCCTGATTATTCTGAACATCTAGAAAGGATTAGTTCCCCCTGTAGGCTGCAGTCATAATGGTGAGATTAATCATCTCAACTCACCAACAAATCATTTTTTTTTTGTAAATAAATGCACATTTTTGAGCTTTAAATCTAATTCCTCAAGAGACCAGGTCTGTCTGTGGCCAAACATGAGGTTTGTAAGAAAGTCATGGATGAGCTGCGTACGGAGATCAATTGGAACCACTCTCTCATTCATCAAGAATCTCCCCAAGTGATAGATCTCTCCAGCAGTATGGAGCTTTACAAAGCAGAGCGACTAGTCATAGAACATCATAGCCCACAGCCATCAATCCTGTAGCCCCATACCATGTGAATGAGCACTGCCTTGGATATGTGGGCCAGGGAGTTTCCTTGCTGACAGCGAGCATAATGGGGCTCAAATATTGATTGGGAGGGGAATGAAGTAGCCTGGGAATCTTATTTTATGTAGTATGCTTGTTTGTAAACCAAAGAACATTTGAAAATAGCAGTAAAACAGCTGAATATTTATTGTATATACCGGTACTTCTCTTCAAAATTAAGATGCAATCATAGAAATGGAAGGCTCAGATAAAGTACAAAGAAATAGCAAAATAGATAATTCAATAATTCAGGTAATTCTCTTCTTGTCTCAAATCACCCTGTATAAGGCATATGTGTCATATGAGTTATTGTCCTATTTACACTTCTGTCCTCAAGCAAGCAGCTCGCAAGTGACAAGCATTATACTTGACTGATACATAAACCAGCAGAATTAATCTTCTAACGGCAACTCAGTTAAAGGAGTGCTGAGGTGACAAAAAGTGTTTCTGATTTATCAAGACTTACAGGGTAACATTTATCAATCTTGAATGAAGATGTTACGGCTTTTGTTATTACTGGAATGCTGTAGGAATGGGTACTGTGCAAAAGGGTGCATACAATAAATTAGCGATATTGGAAAATGAATCTGTCATTTTTCCTCAAATTCAGTAAAACTAATATATTACTTAAAAGCAATATCCAATAAAACATATGAATTGGTGCTGACGTTTATAAGAATATTTATTACGTCAAATTAATTTTATGCCATAAAAAGATCAAGATCTCCCAAGATCAGGGGACTTCTCCCTAAGACATCTGATACTATAATGTAATATGTAGGTATTCAACAACTATTTCATTTCAGCTGGGCGGATCATTTGCTTCTATTTTGGATATTCTTTCTACAATTGAATTAGCAAACTCTGACCCGTGTCCTGGATATGAACCTAATCTGCCTTCCCTGACATATATATCTTCGACTTAACCGATATACTGTTTCGGTACACGTCGCACAAGTCCTGTCTAGTGGATGGGGAAAAGGAAAGCTGGACACATTCTTAAAAGACACCCAGTAACATCACCCATATCTAATAATCTTTACATTGTTTGCAATGCTCCTCAGGTTACTCATCTGTATTTTGTCTCTGTCTTTCTTTGGCTTTTCGTGTCTTTTTTTTTGGTTAAAATAAATCTGTGCAGTAGATCTTGAAATCGAAAATCATACTCTAATGCCCTATCATTCTCCATTTGTCTTCAATAGTTCCCCAAAGATTCAGCGGTTGGTATCATGGAACACAATACATCAGCTAGAATCTAAGAATGCCAGGCTTCCCGCATATAATTCTGGATTGTTGTGTATATTCATGAGGCTCCTACGGAGAGCACTCCCTTTTCGGGACTGTCACCGCACCGTAACATGGTCAGCGGGGAGGAAAAGATCAGAGACGTGCCAAATCCATCACTGTTACACATAGTGCCAGACAACAGCATACAAATCTGGCAATTAAGCATAAATTGCAGATGAAAACATGGGGGGGAAAAACAACCACCTTGTCAATTCTCAACGGTATCCAGTGAGTCTGTCGGCTTTTTCTTTTCTAGTGAATCTCTAACTGGGTTACAGCTGCCTCCCTCTCAACACTTTTATAACAAGAACTCTCATCGCACCCTGCTGGTATTCTGTCTCATGGGATATTCATGGGTGTCTAGATTTACTTTACAGATTTTTTAAAAAAATTGTGAGTCTTTTGAAAAAAAGGAAATTGCTAAGCAAATTGGTACAGCTACCAAATACTTAGCAAATGGATCGTCCAACTGGTCTGGATGACGGTAGGAGTTCAACAGTAGACAATAAACAGGGATGCATGGAACCGTACATATAAAAACTGGCAAAATAGTTTAAAAAATCTGCATGATAACAAAAAATGCTATTTTGCAGAGAATTTGCCACCTTGATTCCTTGCATGACTCCCTGCTTTTGTACAGCGTGACTTATCAACTGTAAGTAAATTCGTTAGAAAAAGGGGACAACCGGGTTCTCCCTTCTTGACAATGTTATATCAAAGTTATACAATGCCGTTATCAGACAATCGCGCAGAGCAGCAATCCAGCTTTGCCAAAAGTTTAATATCGGTTCTTTCCGGAACATGAGGATTCTCTTGTTTCATAACTTTTTAATTCATTAAGTAAAAGTTAAAGTTTCATTTTATGGGTTCCTTTCTAGATACAATACCATCACTGTGATGGATTAACAATATCCTGATGGATATTATATGGCGCCATGGTGCACCTTTTTGGTCATAGATCTGCTTTGTGATATAACTGTTGCCTTACAAAAATCATTGCAAAATAGTTCATACATTGGAGCAATCCCAGTTCAATTTTTCATTGTGTCAGTGACACCTTCAAAAATTACATGCACTTAGGTGCATTATCTAAAAGTCAAAAACACGGCTGCTGGGCCTTTAGTAGGTTTTCCAATTTAGCAGTTCAAGGGCTAGATCTACGTGTCTTTGGGGCTTGGTGATGTTTTACAAATTCCTGTTACACAATGGGTTAATCCAAAATCTTCCACAGCACTGGCATCCTACAAGTTCACTAACAGCAAACTTGACATTAAACGCTAGAGGGTTTTACAGTTTGAGAAGTCATTGCTTTTAACTGGCTTCGACTCAGTAGGAGACTACATCGCCATAGAATTCTCTATACCTCTGGCTTGAAAGGATCATTATGTATAGGTTCTTAGCTGGAATCAGTAGCACCTGACCTATCAACATAGCTTGCAAAGTGTACTCGCCGAAATTAACAAATGGCTTCAAAGATCTGAGATTTTATTAATACAACTATCCGGCCATCATGGCTGGCTGCGCGCCTCCAATTCTAGGTAGCAGCTGCAATTGGGTAAAGGGGCAACACAAATAGGATCAGTCTGAGTCTTATTGAGATTATTCGCACATACATACCTGCTTGCCAGGGAATAATATCTACCTGACAAGTATTTTTGAATTAGATATTTAATAAAAAGATTTTTACTATTAATAAAAAGTTCTCAGGTATATACGTGTACGGGGCGGTTATGCGCATACAAAATACAAAATAAGTTCTGTTTTTTTTCTTTTTCCCCCTTATTTTTCTCTGGAATAATACCATACACATTTCACGGATACTGAACAAAAACCATTATTGTGCCGAGGTCTGCTTCGTGGGCATTTCCCAGCTGTAGTGAGTGTTACATTGACTGCTTCTATTTTGCACTATGGCAGTAACATAATAAACCAGTGGACTGAGTAATACCAAAATAATTGACTCTCCTTTTCTTTTGGAGTGTGCCTATTGTCTGTATTAAGGGCATCTGTTCGTAACCATGGTACATGAAATAAAAAAAACAAAAGGTAAAATAAAAAAAAAATAAAAAACACAACCGATGAGACTTTTTTGAGCTCCTAGAATAGAATAACATCAAATAAGAGAAGAGGATAGAAGAGTCTCTCCTAAGACAGGCAATGCATGCTGGATTTCTCTACTTGACGTAATAGGAAAAACCAATAGAGCAGTACTCGCCCAAGTGAAGACTTACATTTTGTAGGAAAACCTGTACGGTCACATAAGCTTTTCAGAGTTGTCTTATGTCACAAAAGCTTACATGACTCTACTTGACGGTAACTTGGCGGCATTTAATTGCTAAATAATGCGCTAAATGTTGACGTACAAATGGAGAAGCCAGGTGTCTAAACGAGTTGGCTGAAAGACAGGCGCAGTGAAGCTCTACCGCTTCCAGGATTATTTATCATACCTAAATATTCCCTTCTGTGGTCGGTTTCCTAAACACTTTATGCCGTAGCTGAGAGGTAAGACATGTCAGTGGTACTGCACATCTCTCGAAATCCTTCAGCCAGCAGTGTTTAAGAGAACCACCAAAACGTTAGTAGCGTTATCTCAAGGAGACTGTCCTGTCACTCAGTGTTCATGGTTAGCTTTAAATTGGCAGCCTAGAGGCACATACAACCACAGAGGCACCCGCTTCTCCTGTGAAAACGTTTCATAATCATTGGTATTGGATCCTGTTTCACCATTAATCATGAGATGAATCCAAGCACAGCCGCAGCCGGTGAAAATGGAGTGAAATTACATTTTGAATGTACATTAAAATGACTGCAATTTGCTACATGACAGCTAGGACGTGATATTAACTAAAAACTACAGACTGCCGTTTAGCATGCTTTATGCACCCTACAAAGCTAAAAAAATAGCATTCAAAAGATTCTAAAGCAGGGGCAAATTATTTTTGTAAAGCTCATTTTGAATATATCTAAGTGATGTGACAACTTTTACCACTATTGTAAGATATAACATCACATTTTCTGGAAAGATTTTAAGTGAAAGTACATTGGCTTGCAGACAGCTTTAAACATATTCATATAGTTAAAAATGTCAGGTCTATTGTGAATTTGAAAATTATTTTCAGGCTGCATTCATTCAGTGCTAAAAGGAGAGAACGAGGCACAATACGGTTTCAATATACCCAAAGAAACAAATATTAGTAAAAAAAAATAATATGATTATTATTTGTGGATTTATATAGTGCCATCATATTCTTCAGCGATGTACAATGAGTAACCAGGACATAACCTGGACTTATAGAAACAAAAGGTGAGGAGGGTTCTGCTCAAACAAGCTCACAACTTAAAGGGAGGTGGAGGTGTATTACATAAGAGGTTATGGAGTCAGTAGTAACACAGGCAACGAGTATGGGGAGTAGGGATGATTATTGCGCCATTGATGGAGACTGTGAAAGGAATTTGAGGCACAATAATGGTTTTTGTTCAGTATCCGTGAAATGTGTATGGTATTATTCCAGAGAAAAATAAGGAGAGAACATAAGATGTTCGGTTTTCGAGAGATTGAGTTTTCGAAGAGCAGACATCCAGTTAGAAATAGAGTCGAGGAAATCATGATCATGGGGGTAAGGAGAGAGGTCAAAGGGAAGAAAAAGTAGTGATCATCAGCATACAGGTACTGTAAGCCCAAGGACAACTAGGTTTGCCAATGGAGGCAGAGTAAAGTGCGAACATAAGTGGTCCTAGAACTGGGTCTTGGAGTACACCAACTGAGAGGGGAAGCAGAAGGCATGAGAACACTGAAAAGTGTGATCAGAGGGGTGGGAAAAAAACTAGAAAAGATCAGTGTCTCAGGAAACCAAGAATTGAAGCATTTGGAAAAGAAGAGGGTGACCCAAAGTGTTAAATGTGACATAAAGGCCCAGAAAGATTACCAAAGAGTAACGGCCTTTGGAATTAGCATCAATGTTGGTCATTTTAGTAAGAGCAGTCTTAGTACCGAATAGAGAGCAGAATGCACATTTGATTAAATAATCCTTTCAGTTAGATTAAGATGCCAGCTAGTTCCAACTAACATAGCAATTTATCATATGTTGGACCTTCTCAGAGATGCTGTGTTGAAGGACGCTAAATATCCATATTGGGGATGCGGCATGCAACGGGTATGCTGGAAAAGTTGCGACAGGAAATGTGTAGAATCAAAAGGTGAGTAGGCATAATTTAACACTTATCAACAGGATAACAAAAAGAATGTCCCTTAAGACCAAATGCCATATTCGGAGGATCCAGGGCAAATTCAGTTCCCAACTATTCGAGGAGCTCAGTTTTTAAGAATTTTCCACACCACTCTGGCAGCCAAGGTTATTATTAATAACTTGATATTGTAAAATTATGGACAATTAAAATAATCAAAACTCGCTTTCATGGTCAGAGCCATGAGTACACACTTTACTTCTCTCCTACAAGCTTTGTGGTCAAGGACAATTGTTCTTTTTACCTCTCCACCTTAAACTTCCCTCACGGTACTTGAAGACGGTTTATTAAGTAACTCAATAAAATACAGGAACAAAGACAAATTCATAGCACAACCTTAACAGAGAAGCAAAGAAAGTACAGTAAATCTTTATAAGTCTCAAGATTGGTCCCAAAACCCTGTAGTTGTCTAATAGCTGTTTAAATATCATACTGACTTATAATGTAGCAATAATGTGCCTCTTTTCCCCGTAATGCCAAGGATATGTCATGCAATTATTCTGGCATGGCTGTGTTCACAGGTTCTGCCAAGATCATGATTTATGTCATCTCTTTTTGGAGCCAGAAATTCCAGTCCGTTTTACGCCATGTTTGTCGGCTGCACTCACAAATCTACATTTAACGGGGCCATTAGCGATGATCTGCCTATTTAAGCTTTTATCTTGAAAAAAAATGGACGCTATGTGATTTTATTTACCAATAGATTGTGCACTCCTCAGAGATTTGTCGCACAATCCAGGACACTCCTGACAACCAGGCTTAGTAGGTTGCCCCGATCATCAGAATCGCTGCCACCTACCCGTAAAAAAATAAAGACACCAGACATTTCTGCTGTCAGATTCTATATTTATATGGCTACAGGGCTGGACTGGCCATCTAGCAAACTGGACAGGTGCCAGATGGTGTGGGTCACTTACCACTAAGCTTTGTATGCAGCCATTGACTGGCAGTAGGCCTTAAAGTGCCAGGTTTTTCTTCCACAGTCTGGCCCTGGAACACTAGTCCAAATAGCTTGATAAGTGCCATATGGTTGTCGATACAAAAAGTCTTAACACAACACACATTATTTAATGCCACATTTATCTTTTTTTTATGACAACTCCACTTTAAGTGGATAACTAGAGATATCTGCAAAGACTTCACTTGTTATTTGCTTTTCTGAAGCACGAGTGAATCACACACACCATTCAAGAACCAGATTCTGCAAATGATAGCTTACATCACATATTCTTCTCTTGTTCTTATATGCTGTTGTTCTCTTCATTACAGGTATTGTGCATTCAGCTCTTTTTTAAACGTCTCAAAGATTGAAACATAAGAAAAAAAGATGAACCGGGTCGAACTGTTCTCGTATCTAGGAAATGATTCAGATGGAACTCACGTCATAGAGCAAGCAAACATTACTGGGGATTTATACCCAAGCCACCCGTCAGGTGAAATAAAGAGTTCTATTCACTGTGCACACGCAGAGCTGCCCTTCCGTTTTAGATATTGTCTAAAGCAATATGCCAATTACCCCTCTGCTGCACAAAACTACCTCCTTTCTATCCAGCTCAATAACCGCATTGTTATTGTAAAGAACCTGGATGTTCGTTAATAGCTGTCATGATTCACAAGACAAACTAAATGAAATTGGAAATCCGTGTCAATGTTAAATGTTTTAATTGTTTGGTCCAAAGGGAAACAGATTGGATTTTGCGCCGTCCACTTAACATAGGAATCGTCTTTTGTTACAGGAATAGCAAACACGACATAAAAGCATTTGTTATAAATTGATTTTTTTTTTAGAAACTAAAAAAAAGGAACCACTGCAGCTGCTGCTTTTTAAAGATGCTTTTTTTTAACTCCTATTGACTATCCAGATATCAAGTCACAACAGCCACAGTTCCAAAACATTAGGTATTGGTGTTAACCTCACAAAGAAGTGTTTGGGTGACACAGGCAGGTTTTTTTTTTTTCTTCACAATTCGCATTTGCACTAGCAAAAAAACCCCTTAACTCGCATACACTCACCTGCAAAACAGTAATGGTGATGCAAGCTGAAAAAAGCTAAAACATGCGGATGCCTCCTTATTAAAACATTATTTAAAAATAACAGTGAAATAAATTATAGGAAAAAAAGAAAAAGCAGCTCCCAACGGTCTCAAGGGTAATAAATAAACTGAGGAGGTACAGAGCCCAACTGTAATAAGCTTTACCACCCGTTACGTGCTCAGTGTATAGCATACCCTATGGGAGGCACAACTCCAACCTGTGCTTATCTCACTTCCTACCCACTGGTGTATGGTAAGACTTCCATAGAAGTCTTTAGAAAGGCATAGACCCAATCCTGATAATGTGTTAAACAAACAAATACATTTTTAAAAAATTATGCTTATGTGTTAATTTACCACATTTCTGCTATTAAGTAACAAAGCACAACATTCATGAATAAGCTTATCTTCTCACCTCGCTCTCAGCAATGATGTTGTTTTATCTTCTGTGGGTTTACATCTTGGTTTTACAGTTTTAACATTATATTCAGACACTGCTGACTAAAGGTGTACTGGATGCTGTTGAAACATACCTTAAGGCCTATACTGGAGAACAGTTACATTTATTAGTGTATTACTGTTTTACAACACATTCTGTCTTAAAGCTGCAATTTACACATTTTCAATTAGATTTTTCATTTTGTTCCCATCTTTCGACAAACAAGGTAGATAAGCAATTTTGTTGTTGATTGCGTTGGCACTTGGATGTTTTTCTCCTATGTGATATAGTACAATAAATTTATTCTTTAAAAAAAATGCTGATGTGGATGTTCGGGCTCTTTCATTTTGCTGCCATGTACTCCAAATAGAGTACATGGCGTACAAGTGAAACTTTTGGACACCTACAGAAGCTTCTTTTGTAATACACAAATAAGACAGTTGGGTACTTTTTTGGGTTATTTCAACTATTTATTTTTTATTTTTCAGACAATTACTCAAACTGATAGAAGGAAAAACACTCATATTGTTCTTGTAAATTCAGAGTGCTGTTTACTTAGCTAAACTAAGCTACTTGACATACCATCATTGAGTAATAGAAGTCCTGAGAAAATAGTTGCAAGGCTATAAAGTCCTATAAAAGTTGCTTAGGTTTTCCAATAATCTTGAATATTGCATTGTGCAGTTCAACAGCGTAATTAAGGATCTCTGGGACGTAGAGGGAGAGAAACGAAACACATAACATCTTTCACTTGTTATCTTCTATATTGTCTCCATTTGCCAAATAAACTAACCTAATAACTAAATATACATGGCATTAAAAGATCCACATTTTAATGTGGTTTGTGGAAGTTCCTTTGCCCCTTACATATCCCAACCTCCAGATATTTTCCAGACAGGAGATGTGTTCAGCCAAAGACATCTCTTTGCACATGATATACCAGAAGTCAGCTCTAGTGCTGGCAAATGCTGTGGTTGGGGGGTCTATTCAGACCCCCGTGCACATAATTTCAAAGAGAATGCTTTCATAACACTGACTGGCTACTTCAAGCAACCAATCCGTGGCAGGGATCGTTGGAACCACAGTGGAGGGCTTCTGCAGGGTTTCAACTTCTACTTCTGGTTACCCATAAAGTACTGTAATATGTATTCTTCTTTGTCAATGATGTCAAACTGTCCCTTTAAGTAGATGTCTACAAAGCATTTTGTTCGGTTCCTAATGTATGATTCACGTACACTGCATCTGCCATAGCCCATATTGCTGAAATTATCAGTGGTGTAGTAACCATCACTAACATCTTACAGACATCTTACATTCCCCTTTGTATCTCTAATTTCCCGGTGCTTGCCAGACGGATTCATATTAACTCATTAATCAATTTGTTTGTTTGTTCCTTTTTTGTGTTCCATGTTACTCTATTGTACTATTTTAAAGAACTGAAGAACATATTGGCAGCCTGTTATGTTATTAATGAAAAATAACTTTCATAACAGAACAATAATGTTTATGGACAACTTTATAGCTCATTGGGGGAAGCTATGGCCCAAGCGTTGATCTACAATACAATTCCCCATATCGTAATATCTCTGACTGCGGAACCACCACCTACAGAAACGATCTTAAGAGGTGTAACTCATGGAGCTGTTTGAGAACGGACAGAAGATCTTTAAAAGTAGGTCTACTGGCTATTAACCCATTAAGTAGTAATCCGAGGTTGCAAGAAATAAAATCCTTCACTTGTAAAAGTGGCAAAGATATTCTGGAGTCACCTGTATACAAGCAGTGATTTCACTTGTGACACATAGCGGGGAGGAAAGCACTACTTATTGAAGATATTATTGAATCTGTGTAGTATATGAAAGAATTTCTATAAATAAAACTTAATAATAGGTCAGCTATGTGACCCTAAGAGTGTGCCTTTTTACTTGAAAACCCTACTACGCCTATTACGGTACCCTCCAAAGTTTTGTAACTTGGATTATTTTCAGACATTAATCACGGCCCTGAACGCGTTAAAAATATGCCCCTAAATACTTGAGAACTTCAGATTAAACAAGTTATGCAATTTCTAATTAAACTGTGATTTTCAAGATGAGGCGTGCTTGTCACTTGCATACCAAACAGGTTAAATAACTGAGAAACAAAACCGTCAAACCGTGGCTTAATTCAGTCAAATACAGACACGCTTGTTCATTACAGCAGTTTAATTATACCTTGAATGAGAAAGCATTTCTCATTATTTTTAATGATTAATGCATTTATCATTTTTTGCATTCCTAGCAATTACTTTCGCTTAAGCCCCCCCCCCAGCCTCCTTTACACTGAATGACATCAGCAAGTGAAGGACTTGCGTTATTGGATTTATGAATAAACAGGATCTTCCTTGATTCCTGATTGTCTGAGTTATATTGTTCTAGCGGTAGAGGACAGAAATAAAAGATAAAACACGCAGCGTTTAGTAGATGTGATTGTAACAGATGCCGGATCCTCATCGGGGGGGATCCACTGACTCAACGGGGTTAAGTTTCCATTTCTATGTTTATTCAGATTGACTCCCCATCTAGTCTACGTTTAAGTGTTACTTCCCTAATCCCTCTGTATTCACCTTTGTTGAATGTGTGATGAGATTAGTAAATGCTGTTTTTTGTAATCCCTTTGTGTTATGTGTTAATTTTGTTAATCCTTTCCTGTTTCCTATGTTTGTCAAATTCCCCTCCCCTGGTGGGGGCTAGATAAACTATGCCCAATAAAGTGTGTTCTCTTGCATCCTGGTGGTACGGTTCTTTGGGAGACCCTCTATCCCCACAGAAGCACCGAAACTTCCATTATTTGCAGAATTGCAAAATGACCAAAAGTTTAAATTAAAATGTGGGCACTTTTTTTTTTTAATTATAAAAATAACTTGCTTACCCCCGCTTTGCAGAATATAACACATTTGAAACATCATGCATAATTAGAAGCATCATTTCTGGTATAGTTGAATGCACACATCCTTCCCAGAAAAATCGTGGAAAATGTTCCCTCATTCATATATTTTTTTTTTTTTTGCTGGAAATACTAAATTATCATGTGACATAAATCTAGGCACTAATAGGTTGTTGCTATAGAAAAGGAAAAGGCTTCTTAAAAAGTATTTTTGTGTTGTTTTTTATTGGAGACTTTATTGAAGAGATTGAACGTTTAGGTGCAAACAGCCACAAATCATCAATATCCTGTCTTGGTCCCCAAACGGACAGCATCCGCATACATGCATCTGGTGTCATTTTGTGTCACCCTCTGACTTGGACATTTCTTAAAGTGACACTCCAGTGTCTCATGCAGCTTCACCAATGAAGCACTTTTAAGTACTTTGTACATACGTGCATTCTTCAACCTGTCTAAACAAATAAAAATACATTACCTTTAAGAGAAGCTGCAGCTCCAGAGCTGAAGTGCTATGGTTTTCTTTTTCATGTCACTGATTGCTTGCTTGAAGCAGCCAATCAATGGCAGGAAAGAGCTCCCTCTAAAATCAGCGGCAGGGCTTTCTAAGCACACACAAGGGATGTTGTTAGATCCCCCACAGCACTGGATGGGGGACACGGATCAGTGAGCAGCAGATATGTTTGGCCAAGGATGCCTGCAAGCCTAGGAGCTGGGGACAGGGAAAGAGGCACATGTATAGGGGAGGTTTCTATACATTTGCAAGGGGGGGTAAGAATACTGAAAGGGGACATTCAGCTATCACACGCATTGAAGTGCATATTATGGCTGGAGTGTCCCTTTAAATATGTAAATCTAAAAATATTTAATAAATATATATAATTTATATAATAATAATAAATTATTCAATAACGGTACTCAATAAAATATGGTAGCCAGTGGAGATTTGTATAATGACTTACTTGATAAATGCACAAAACCGTTTAACACAGGGTTCTGTATTTACAAAAGGGGAACGGTCCCGGACCCTTGCTTACCATAATAACCATCTTTGAAGGAGTCCTCATAAAAGAAATCATGGATGTAATGGTAAGCCTAATTATATTAAAACTGTTTTATAAATACAGCATAGACATGCTGGAAATAATAAAATGCATAGGCATTCATTTTCATTACTACAACCTATCCGCAGTTGCTCGCAAATACATAATTTAACAGCAAGGCTAAAATTGATTCCTTACTTCCAATAACGGCTGAAATATTTTATTTCTGCGGCTGGTTGCATGGCGCATTTAAAAAATATACAAACAAGAAACAAATAAGACATTAATATTTCTGTCAACAGCTCATATTAATCATAATGGTATGACCCTGGAGTGTTTTTCGAGCCAGGGTATTATGCAACACAGAACAATCTGTAATTGTTTATTGCTGTAAAAATCAGAGTACTTAATATGGCTGGTTTCATTTAACAATATGCTTTGTTAGGTACCGTTTGATGCCAGAAAATCCCAGTAAATGAAGCCTGCCAGGTATCGCTGACAGAGAGGAAGGGCTACAGAGTTTGCATGCTCCTGGTACAAACATACATGATATACCAATTTAAATGTATAAGCACTGGTATTAACCGCCCACAGCGTTGTCCAAAATGTCCAACTTTATGGGAATAGTTTGGGGAAAGCCCTTTTCTATTCCAGCACGACTGTGCCCAACGCACAAAGCAAGGTCCATAAACACACAGGTGGATGTTTGGTGTGGAAGAACCTGACTGTCCCACACAGAGCCCTGACCTCAACCCCATCAAACACCTTTGGGATGAACGGAGATTGCGAGCCAGACCTTCTCGTCCAACATCAGTGTCTGACCTCACAAATGCTCTACTGGATGAGTGGGCAAAAATTCCCACAGAAACGCTTCAAAATCTTGTGAAAAGCCTTCCCAGAAGAGTGGAAGCCGTTATAACTGCAAAAAGAGGGACCAACTACATATTAATGTCTATATATATAGAATGAAATGTCATAAACTTCACTGTTGGTGTAATGGTCAGGTATCCCAATACTTTTGTCTATATAATGTGCTATATATATATTTTTTTTTTTTCAGTAGTGCTATATAATGTTTCAATTAAAATCTGATATAAATGGATTATTGTAATGACATAACGTATCTTTATAGACCTTGAAGAGGTGTACTACCTCTTAAAAAATATGTTAAAAGATGTTAACGTATGTTCATTCATGGTGAATATATCAAATACAAATTTCAATGTTATTTTACGCCTTAATACGCTAAAAGCTTTCATCCAAATTTTACACCCCTTCCTAAACCTGCCTATGCATACATGTAGTGTTTTCATTACTGTCTGGACCATTCCATTGGTTGCTATAGTGATAAGGTAATTTTTCACAAATTGCACCACAGTCATTTTTTTACACATAGCCCCAATTGTGTATGTATTGGGTTTGAAAGAAACACATCATTTGACATCAGATAAGAACCATTTTTTCTCAAAATAACCTATAAAGAACGGGAGGTCAACCATAATTCTGAAATGTTCAATAAGAAGCAGAATTAAACAGTTGGCCATCTGAGCACTAAGGCCAGTTTTCTGGTTTAATGCAGTTCTGAGACGATATCAATACGTATGACTATAAGAAGAGGATTAAAAATGTAGAAGGAAAGGACCAGATGGAAATGTTTAGGACCAGCTGGAAATTTTTAAGAGCTGTTACTCTCGAGGTTCCGCAAGACGTGATGATAATATATTAGGGAGATCTCTACATTGAAATGTTATTAACTCCAATGAGATTTTTCTGATAAAGGAAAGTGGGATATGAAGATACAGCCTGAAAACTAGATCAATTTATCTTGTATCTATCAGATAGAAAACCCTGTATTTTTCCTTGGAAGCAGATAGTGTGTCCACATTGGATTAACTGCATTAAGCTACGATTGTGCTTCGAGCCAAGATCTGACAATACATGATGTATATGCTCATTCTATGTCTTCAGGAAAATCGCCCATTGGGTACATGATGTGTGACCATGTATGACCACATTTCTTATGATAGCTGCGAGATCTAATTTCTGAACATGTTTCCCATGGACATAAAATGACACAAAGGCTGATGAATGAACTTTGGGTCATAAACCAGTTGCCATGCTTTTAAGAATAAAGAGCTGACCTACAAGTGTCATTTATAGCGCAGTTTGTAACCATTCAACGCTTGAGCAAATATGTTTGCAGAGTACATTTTTAAGACAGACTGCAAAACATCTCAGATCACTTGTTATGTTACTTTTTAACCCCGCACATGTTGAATTAAGCATGCAAATTGAGTCATTGTTATGACATGGATATGAATGAATTGGCACAAATAGAACATAGTCTTTAGTTGGTACTGGCAGGGCAGGGTCATCAGTTTGGCCATCAAGGAGACTGCCAGACAATTCCTAATAATTCTTCTATTTGTTTTTTTTTTTTAAATACAGTTAAAACCTTTCCTTTTCCCCCATTCTGCACAAAATAATTAATAGTTTGTATTCTACTGATATATACTACTGCTATATTTGTCTTACAGGAAAACGTGATCTGAAGTGTTCAAGTTCAATACAGACTTTTTAATAAGTAAATGTCTAAGTAATTTGTTATCTCACTATTTATTATACTAAGAGAACATGTTGTCTGCTATATATATATATCATCAGATAACACCTTGTTTTTTTTCTTTTAATTCCTTCACTAATGCAGAGATGTGACTCTGGCTATTAAGGATTTAAATCACATCATTCGGCAAGTCATTATCGCTACATCACTCCATGAAAGATTTCCATCCTATTATTTTATCCACGCAGGCTTTCTTATCATACGTTTGAGAAAAACAAGGTTGATAATGAAATTCCATACAACAGATTTATCTCTCAATGGGAATGCCCGAGCAAACAGTGCTTAACCCACCTGCAGCGCAATCTGTGATCTACTTGTTCCTTTATTTCCTCTATCAGGTCAATCACCTTAAAGATGCTCTTCTATATACAGAAAAGATTTTTTAAGCAAATAGATCTTTCATTTTATTCCTTACACTGCAGGGTTAAACAGATAAAAACAACATCGAATTTTTGCTTTCGGCTTCTATAGCAAAAACCTATCATGAGTGATTTTGTGTCATGTGACAATTAAGCATTCCCTGAACAAAATTCAAACAAGACAAAATTTGGCACGATTAAAGATTCTGCAAACTTTTTAAACAACTTTGGCTTTTCCGATAGATTTTCAGAAACCAAGCTCTCCGACTGACACTAAAGGGCTGTATATGTGTAGCAATCAGCTGAGACCGAGGGCCGGTGGAGTGAACATCTCTCTCTCTGCCCCTGCAGTGAGGCTGGTATGTATTGTCTCACAAACAGTAGAGAGGGTCTAGGGAATATTAACCCCTTGAGGACAATGGGCGGTCCCTAAACCCATTCAAAACAATGCATTTTGAGCCCGTGCATGTACGGGCTTTGTCATTAAGGGGTTAAAAATAGCATTGCTCAATGGAGGAGGGGTGAGTGACTGTCAGAAAGCGGACCACTGACTACAAGCCACTGGCAAAACAGCTTGAACAAGGGGCCTTCTCAATGTTCTGGAGGCAGTGAAAAAATAACTTTGCCTCTTTTTAAGAAGCCAAAGTAATTTTAAAGATTACCAGCATTAAAAAAATAAACATATTGATTTGGGTCTCTAGTACTAGAAGTTTATAATGCAGCACTTAGGTTAAAGGTGTTAAATTCAGCACAGTAGGTGGAACAGCACCTTTAATGCATACAAATGCCTGTTTAAAACAGGGTATCAGATCCCCTAATGGTAATTACAGACTAGTGCATTCACATATTAGTGACATTATTTATAATAGCTAATCTGTACCTTCTGTTAGCCCATATATGTCACTACAGCCAAAATAATTGTCTCCCCCTGTAATTAAAACGATTGTTTTAACAGCATGTAATTATACATGCAAATGCACAGTAATCATTTTATAATGACATTACAATTGGGTATACTATTTACTGTTCATATTAAACAAACATTGTATCAAGTGAGTATGAAGAATAAACTGTGCTTAATTTGTTAGCCAGCACAGGCTAAACTTTTATATACTGGGATTCATTTTTTGGGGAAACTAGATAGGGAATGTTAAGAAAAGTGAAAACAAAAAGAGAGACGAAAACAGAAAGAAAAAAAGTCGAAGAGGAAGAAAAGTTATTTATGATCACTTGAATTCTGTCCCAAATTCCATCACATATTCTAAAGAAAAATACGGTTAACAAAGACTACAGTACTTTGAACATAAAGTGAAAATGAAGAATTTGGTTGATTTTGCTAATTTTAAATGTCATTATTTGATGTCATTTTACAGGTCTAAGTGCATGGTGCTATCCGCGATATGTAATCATTATATTTTTGCCCAAGAAAACATCACATAGTTTTCAGCTGCGAAACAGCTCTGTCATGTAGCCTGTACGTATCTTTTCTCTAGACTTATCATTCATAAAGACTCTCGGGGAAGTTATAAATGATACACCATGAAAAAAAATGATGTGTCTTAGAAACCAAAAATGACCTCTGTGGCAACCACCCACACACACACTTAACAACTGTGATCCATCACACACATGTTTCTACTCCTAAATTACATAAGAAGCAATTTCTAGAAAGGAGAAGAAACTAGACACATTTTACTGGCATGGTATTCCATGGCTGTACTGTTTGAGTTCCAGATGTTTCAAAGACCTGCCCAACAGAAGCTAGGAATCTGTGCTTGATCCGCCCAGTGAGAGCTTCTTGGCAAGGGGGAAAGCTACAATTTAAAGCAACAATACACGCTGATGCACTGATCAACGTCTACCTTTTTTACAATCCAGCGTTCATTAGATCATAAGGGGACAAAGCAGGCTTCTACTGGTCTTTAGGCACAATGGGCAAATGCCAGTGCTCTATAATCCCACCAACTCATTGCCAAGATCGTTAGGATGGTCAGTGTAATGAATTCTTCTGCACCTAATACCGATCTATGGGCCATTGACCCAGCCCATTATAGGTCCTAGAGCTATGCTGTTCAAGGGCAAGACACCCGTAAAAGCCATCCAGTGTTAACAACCATAAATTATATATCTTACTGGTTTGCAATTTGCAGAAAGCCACTTGATGGCAATACACTACAAACTAACATAATGTTGGAAGAGGTAATGATGACTGCCCAAATACTATAAGTTCAAATGATGGAAAGATTGGCTCTCAAATTCCTTACCTTAGGCGATGTTACATTTTAATATCTTTTTTATTGATATAACAAATCGTCTGCAAGGCTAAAAGAGTAATGTTGTGTATCAGTGCACCTATCCTATGGAAAATGACTAGCTATATCATCAAGTAACATGGTTCAAATCCTGTGTCAGCTTCGGGTACCCTAAGGCAATGCACTTTATCTCTGTATGCCCTGTACCGACTAATCCTTTTATGACGCATTCTCAAAAACAATTAAAATAATAATTTTGGCCGATAACTTGCATTTTTGTTGCTGCTGCAGATTACACAAAAAAATCAAAAGACTGAAAATCCCACGGAACGAACACAATGATTCATGATACAGATATCCAGGAAGACTGTTCGGAATTGCGATTGCTTACAATTTAATGTCAGAGTTATAAATAATGTACTCGAGTCACAGAAATTCAGAAGCAGGATACAAGTTTACTGGCACTAATGTGAACTTCTGAAGAGGAGAAGGCTATGAGAACCATAATTTAGATGACTGATTGCATGGCGAGAAGTACTGGAAGCAAAAGAGATGGAGTGTTATGAGTGACGCTTTCCAGACCACAGGTACACGTTTCCCTCCCCCCAAAAAACTGGTTTATACCTTGTCAGTGATAGTAGAGAAACAAAAATACAAAACTTGAAAGAGGGGCGCAGCTGGAACAATAGATGCATTAATTGATCCATCGATGTATCTATATTAGTTATATGTAAAGATCCGAGTAATAGTCCAAATATAGCTCTTCTTTTCATGTTCTGCTATATTATGTTGTTTTTCAGGTGCTTATTGTATAGGAAAATGTGCCAAGTAATCAGTGCCCTATTTTATGTGAATAATAGTTTTAATCTGCACAAGGGACACCACAAACCGCCTCAAAACCACAGAGATAAACTGGACAAGAAGGATCTACACATTCAACCCTAAACAAAACATACACACCAAGAAGTCCTTCAAGAAACGAAGGAAACCCACACAGAGTACATTGACTCAGATGGCTGACAAACGATGAGTTGCTCATAATACTCGGTTTACGTTTTAACCCTGGAACCCAAAGGGGATCTGTCAAACATTTCACTGAACTCAAAATAATGACCTCTGGAAGTAAACAGTTAAATGACAATAGATGTATGGTACATCTCACAAGGAGCCCAGTTTTATAAAAATGGTTGTGAAGACACATTTTAGTGGTCCAGCAGATGTGGTTGGTATTCATAAAGTAGGGGAGATCTACAATGTGTGAAACCATGATCAAACAGGGGTGGCTCTATATGTTTTGGGAGGTGGGAGAATTTATTAAAAAAGATTTAGAGGTTTTTGGATTAACTATTTGAGCTATGAATGTTCATATGCTTTTACAGCAACTAAGACATGTTTTTTTCTGAGAAGGAAAGAATGTTAGGTCTTCTTATCTTGCGTTAGACATTTGGTGGATTACATAGCCTCACTGTTTTTGTTTTGCTGTCAAAATCTCTGTTTCTCTGTGAATGGGTTAAAGAAAGGCGAGGAAAGGTAACATTTTTTCATCATTGTAATTTGAGTTAGGATAAAGTAGCTACGCCAGCTTCCTCCTCCTCTCTTGTTTGAACAAACCAAGGCATATTAGGGAGAACAGGTTGGTAAACCACAAAAATGCAGAACTGTCTGAGCTGCAGAGACTATGGGTTGTCCCTGGCAGGCGAAGTTGTGTCTGAATTTCCTTGTTTCTTTGCCTGTTATGAATTCCTGAGTCCTGACAAGCGCAGGCAACTCAACAAAACAATTCCCATCTTCAATCAGCCGAACATCCACTGACATCACACGGCCGGGGACTCTGACTCTCCATTGAGCAGCAGAAATGACTCTACCTGTAACCTTCTCCACGGCCTCAGTTACTCAGTAATCCACAGTACCAAGAAAAGGCTTTGCTTTAACAACATTGTGTCTACAAAAAGGGAACAACAAATGTGTGTTTGCTCCTAATAAAATGAAACCAGTCAGGGGATGAACTTGAAAAAGGCAAGGAATTCTAACGACTACTAGTAACAAAATACATAAATGACAGCTTGATATAGATTGAGCTTTTTTGCATTTTGTTTTGGAGATATTTCATTTAAAAATACTCCTTATGAAGCTGAGATCAGTGGCAGCCTGTGGCAGTGCCAGTATTATCTGACCCAAATCCTGTTCTTAAGTGCTTTCCTTTTTCCTCACTCCCCCCATACAAATGTTGTCTGAAACAATAAACAGCAATCCACAGTTAAACAATAGGGGAGAGACAACATAACAGGCTGAAAAAAGAAATTTAAGATGTATCCCCTATGGTGTACGCATTTTGCCATGTCAGAGAATTGTCCAGGTTTGATGTGGAGTCTCTGGATGAAGCCCTGCTTCCCCAAGTCTCCGGGCAGGGGAGTGGCACCTAGCCATGCCCACTCCACACACATAAAAACTGTCTGGGGCTTGTGTGTGGCTAGCCCTGCTCTTATGTGTGGCAAGCCCTGCCCTTACGTGTGGCTAGCCCTGCCCTTCACAAAGCCACCCCCCATAGGAGAGACCGTTCCAGGTAGTTCCCAGGTTTATTGCTTCATTAAATGTATAAACACTGTTTTCAGAGGCTTCAGAACTATACAAGGTAGGATATGGAAAAGTGACAGATCTCTAAGTAATAATTGTGCTTTAAATTGCAAGGGTACCGGAATTCACAAGCGGTGGTCACAAGTAGAAATCCCTTTCAAACTGTTTGAAGGGTAGTAGGGCATCAACATATAGGGCACTGGATAAGTAAATACATATAAAGTACCTCTATACATTTGCACTATGGGGTTGCGGGAGTGTTTTTCCACTACAAATTCACCATATATACTGTACTTAAGGAGTTAATGATTGCTTATATTCAGACAGTCTTGTAAAGCAAAAACAATTGTGTCACAAGGCTGTAAAAATTGACAATACTATATAATACTAGTTCTGGGTCTTTGAATCCAATTAACACAGAATGACATTGTTCACCATAGCAGACTGACTGATATCAGAAAAAAATGGAGCAATCAACTAAAAATACTTTTTTTTTAAAATTTTTATATCCAGGGACCAGTAAAGCCAGGAATCCCACCCATCCATATTGTCGTTTGAAAATACCGTTTTGCTATCATAGACCTGGCGGGAAGCTAAAGGGTTAAAGTGGATGCATAAAAATGATAAACGTCAGGTGTATTAGAGAAACGCTCCATTGGTCTAGCGCCATATTTTCCTCCTGAAATATGACTGTCATAGACAGAAATGCAGAAAATTAGATTATCGCCACTCATAAGAACCAACTGACCTATCCGGTGGCCCACTAATATCAATCAAAAAACCTAATACTTACGTGTCCTTCACCTCCGACATAAACGTATCTCTGGAATCGTTTGTTTCAGAAAGTGACGGAAAGCCAGCTCTGATACTTAAATGACATACCGTATATATATGCAGCATTAAATTACCATCCTTCATTTAAAATCTAACGGTTTAAAATCAGATTTAACAGCTTTTTGACAGTGATAGATTGTGTTTGTAACATTACGGGGTTCTTTCGGCTTCTTCTATGAAGATACATTTCAGACAAGAAAGGCATCATTAGGTATTTTTTCCTGTGTATACCCAGTATACTTATATATCAGTGGCTTTGCATTCCCTTTAAGAATGTCTCATGTGTGCATTCTTAAAAGAACATTATATTTATCCATCTACTGCACAAAAAGGGGTAGTAAAGGCCTTAAGTAAGATTTCTCCCATTATTTGAAACCAGGGAGCTGGCATTACCATCCCTTTAAATATTACAGGCCTTGAAGATTGGCTTTGCTCATGTCCATACTTCCCAAGCGCCCCTCCTTTAGAAGACGAGGTCCTTTTGCTCCCCAGACGTCCCTCTATCTTAAAACGTTTGGTGGGTATGAACGTATGAAAGTATCCCAGTGTTCTACAGACCTAAAAGTTACAATATTGTCTATACAATATTGTATAAATAACTGTCTAGAGGTCACAAAGCCTTGGTAAAGCCACATCGTGTAAACAAGGAGGTCCTTCTTTGACCATTTGAAATATTGGGAGATAAGCACTCCTACTGTACCTAGAAGTTACATAAAGAAATGTAAAGAAAGGAACCGGCACTGGTTTTGTTAGCAAATCATATAAATTTCTTTGAGTTAAAGTTCTTAACGCTGTATTGGTCCTGGAGAAACGTATATTTTGTTGCAGACTCAACCCCATGAGGTTTCAACACTTCTAGAGACCGTACGCTGTAATTTCACATAGGACAAGTTCTCATGTTGATCTCGTCAAAAGATACAGCAGCCTACAACAAATTTATAGTTCACGTCCCATATAATTATGGCAAAATGTACAGGCGTAATAGCAGGATTGCAGAAAAGGGATTGTAATATGATAGGTGATTTAATGAGCAGGCCAGGGAGGCAAGAATAATATTCTACATTTCTCTACTTTAGCTTTGTTAGTAGGTGGTCGATATTGTTTCGATAATATATTCTTTAAATAATATATCTATGCACTTGTACTATTATTATTTCTATTGTAGACGTAGATAGGAGACTGTTCAAACATGTAAGTTTGGGTATAATTCTAGCAATCGTGGCGGTATGCAATGTAAGCGATTCTTTGTTTTATTTCTTTTCAATGCATTATGAAGCAGCGTAGCTACACGATAAGAGATCTAAGTTCTTTCAATTCTACATATTAATGCAAATTTCATTTAATGGTTTGACAAACATAACTCCCCATATATTTTTTTTAAACAGAACTTTGCAGCGAGGTAACATTTAAGGTAAATTCAGGGTGTTCTGTAAAATCTCAGATATTATATGCATATTATACTCGAGTACCCTAAAACAAAAACAACCTTACAACGCTACCTGCAACGCTACCTGCGTCTTATCGCCAGAAAATGATCAGACTCTGCCAATGTGCTAGAAAATAGCCAACGTCAATGGAGAGGGCTTTGCTACGGTACCGATATGGGTCCGCAATATATACATGTACTTAATTTTTCCCTAAAAATTTAGGTTAAAGTAGTACCTGCGTACAATACACAGGTTAGTGTTATACCTGGGATTTTATGGTAATTTGGTTCATGCTGAGTTTGAATGGGCTTGAAAATGCATAGATGTTTGCTTCACACGCCTGTTTCTCCACTAAACAAGTACTGTCTCAAATCGTGTTTATTCCCCTTATGTCTGTTTGTGGACCTTCATCAGCCAGCCCATCAGGTCCTCCATGAATACACAAGGAACACTCCGGACACGTGCACAAACACCCGGGGTGCATGATTTCACCTAGCAAACGTGTTGTCTCAAAGTTGCACTAATGGCACACTTAATTGAAAGCCACGTGTCTTAGGCACACTGCAGCGGGCATCACGTAGAAACAGATGGAAACCAGGGGATGTCAAGAATGAAGCACATGAAGCAGTAACATCACAAAAAAGTGCTCTTTCACTCTATATCAGTATCCTAGTGCAGTACTATGTGTTAAACAGGCTTATTTTTTTAATCTATCCAATCATGGCTTAAAGAATCGCCAAGTTTTGATAAATTGACACATTGGTGAAAAACCCATTTTTTTATGCAGAGACGATTCGTTATTTGTAAAGAGATGGATGGAAGCTCTTTATAAAAATCCATAGCTATTATAATAATTTCACATTCTTTTGTGGAACGTGTGATGTGATGACAGTAATGCTGATAGTATTTCTTCAAAGGGGGATATGGATGGAATCTAAAATATAGTAAAACTTTTGCTGGTTATTTTTAATGTCAAAATTATGTCAAAAGGTTGATGCCTAACTAGTATTAAATGGGGATGATCAACAGCAGACTTCCAAGCAATCCAATAACATTACCTCCTATTCTTTGCCAACATTCCTGTAGACAATAAAGGGGGTGAAGTTCTATGCCCTACAGCACAGATCCCATGAGCGGCTCACTCTAGAGACTCAACCATGCACCCAACCATTATATTTAGCATGAGAAATTGGGTATTGTCCCACTTGGAAAATTGATTAAAATATGTGCTTTTGCAGCCCAGACTTCAATCACACCTGGCCATCTCTCAACTTATCGAAGCAGAGTTGCGGAAGCTTTCATGATGAAATTTGCTGGTGCAAACACAAAGCTCCACACCTGACCATGCCCTCATATCCTGCTTTCACTTCCACCAGTGTTGGGAGATATGTTGCACCATGTTAAACAGCATCAACGTGTGACATCATAAGCTGAAGTTAGTATCCCAAATATATATGTGTTACAATATATTTGGAAACTGGACGCATTGTCCAGAACAGATCTACCGGTACTTAATTTTAATCTTAAACATATCATGCAATTGTTAACATCGAGGTTGGTATTGGTGAGCATAAGATATAATGACAATGTGTTATGTTTGAAGTTCTAAACAATGTATTTCAGAAACATTATATATTGTTATATAATAAAACATAATGAATATAACTATTAAATATAGTTAAATATCAGTATTAAATAACAGTAAGTGGACACATGAACCGGAACAGGAACTACATATTATCAACAGAAATCTTTGGCCTCTAAACGAGGAACTCTTCGAAAAGCCTGAAGGCCCAAGTCGTAAAAATTCTCATTTTAATTCCCAATCTAATTGTACTTTTACAAGAAAGTCTTAATCCTTAAAAGGCCATTAAAAGGCCCATTTTTTGTTTAGTCTCCCTCACATTTTGAATAGGTGTGAATATTAAGTATTTCATACAATGTCCAAAACAGGTGGTCATTACTCATGTTGGGGTGTCCATATTAAAGGCTTCTTATGCTACAATTTTTTTTTTAACTCAATAAACATGTTTTCTTGATTTCCTTTTGCTCTACCACTTCTTGTCAAACAGTTAATATACAAGACACAGCCAGGCAGCCCAAGCGCAACTGAAGGTATAATTTTCTTTTGTCAACAGTACATTCTGAGAAGCTGCACACAAAATCCTTCCCCGACGCAGAGATCGCATCAAAGGTGACACGTTGAATGTAAAGTTACATCTGTAATGGCAATCAATACCTGTGACTGCTAGTCATTTTATAAGCGGTGGCAATCATAAACTTCTTAATACGTGGATCTCTAGCAAAAGGTCAGCTATATCGTGAAAATTAAAGGTTAGTTCATACTATTCCATTGTGGCAGTAATGATAAACGTCTGCCTCTGTCAGCCAGGGAATATCACTGGGCAAGATGGGGACAAAAAGACTAGTCATTTTATACTTGAAAATAAATAATAATTCCAGTTCCTTTAGCAAGCTTCATTTTGGCACACAAGCAGCACTGTGGCATTTGGTTTAATAGTTTAACGTGGTGTGTAAGTGATTCTATAGAAGGTGAAAACCACATTCTTTTATGCAAAATATACACAAATAAGCAATCAATATGTGTACGCAATGGAATTAAGAAAAAAAACGCTATCCCTGTTACATGTGGGTCAGGGATCATTATTACTAGTAACACTTTAGGAAAAATTAAGATTTGTTTTTTAAAATTTATTATTGGTCCCAGAGAATTTAGTCTTAACAGGTTTACGAGAACAGGGCTGGACTAGGGATTAAAATTGCCCCCCCCCCTGTATTTTAAAGGCAGCCGCTAAGTGACGTACAACCAGCAGCGTACTGGAAAAATACGGCTGTTAGGCTCCTAAACTGTTGCAGGGTCTGCTATGCAATTACCAAGTGACATATGTTGAAGGTGGCTAGTCCAGGTCGGAGAGTACAGACCCATAAAGTAATGAATTCAAGATATAGCAAGATCGATGACTATGCATTTTACTCTATTAATGAACATTGGTTCGCTACAAAGTAACACAAACCTATTTGAAATAATGTTGTAGAAAAAGAAAAAAAAAAACACAAATAAAAAAATGCATAGAAAGCATTCATGGCAGGCTAAAAAAAACATGGACTACTCTTGAATATCCTCCTGTGCTCTGAACAAAATAAATGCAGAGAAACTGGATATATACAATAAGACACAATATTTAACATTTTTTTTAAAGAATATTACACTCAATGTGGTTGTTCTCTTTAAATACTTCTAAATATCCATTAAATCCTTTCAATTTACTGGTTACGAGCGTTCTGCTTTTGTTTTTCTTTACAGAAAAAGCTAAATAACCTTCAAAACATGTGTTCTTTGCATATTTCTCACAACCTACATTTTTTTATCCTTAAATAGGGCACAAATGTCAAAAGAACATGCTGTTAAGTATAATGACGAACTTTACAGAAATACACAGAATTAAATATTGGAGTTGACTCTATTGACTAGTTAGGGATTAAATAAAGTGACTCATTGGATATATGCTTCCGCAGCAACTGGTTGCAATCAATGGACATGAGCCTATTTAACTTCAATTACCATGTTATTCTACATTAAAATCCAATAGCTCTTGACATTTGGGTTTCCAGATAAAGCTTCACTACTTTAAATGGCTAATGTGGACAGTCACACATAAAGAAAGTGCAAAATGTTCCAAAAATGGTAGTATTAATTAACATGTGACCACAAGACTATGCTTTAGAACTAATTTGCTAATTTACAGAGATAAAAGAGTAACTTACAGAAAGCTAATTATTTTTTTCTGTATTGTAATTTTGCATTTTTGTACAACTAAACCTTTTACCATATACTAAGAATCATGTATTAAACCCACTATGTGTTACTCTGGCCATGCTCATATTCAGCGACAGCCCCAAAACATCACTGCTCTAGAGGAGATCTGCATGGAGGAATGGTCCAAAATACCAGCAACAGTGTGTGAAAACCTTGTGAAGACTTACAGAAAACGTTTGACCTCTGTCATTGCCAACAAAGGGTATATAACAAAGTATTGATATGAACTTTTGTTATTGACCAAACACTTATTTTCCACCATAATTTGCAAATAAGTTCTTTAAAAATCAGACATTGTGATTAATGGACTTTGTTGTCTCATTCTGTCTCTCATAATTTTCACCTATGGTGAAAATTACAGGCCACTCTCATCTTTTTAAGTGGGAGAACTTGCACAATTGGTGGCTGACTAAATACTTTTTTGCCCCAGTAATACAGTAGTAAATCTTGTGGAGCTAGTTGGTCAAATGCAAGTGTACATTGGCCATTTATAAATAAAGGGTTATTTTTATTTTAGCTCTGATACTATGGTGGGTGAAAATAATCCTGCCATAAGAGATTCAATTGGAAATTATTATCTGTATGTTCATGATAAGCAGTGGTTCTTTTGTTCCTGGGCCTGTTGTTTAAGTAAACAGAGGAGGATCCAGAGCCTTAGGAGGGGCAATCACAGACACACACCAAGACACACACACGTCCAGATACTCAAACTAACACACATGCACACAGACTCTGAATACTAGCACACATGCACACACACTAATGTACTCAGACAGGCACACTTTAACACACACATCCAGACACCAGTACACCCAGACACACAAGCTAACATAACCAGACACACATATACCAAGACACACATGCTAACATACAAAAAAACCTGTCTGCGCTTCTCACCCTAATAAAGTTGGCAACCAATATATAAACATAATATAAATGAGAGGTTTTGGTTATATGAGTTGGCCAAAGCATAATTAAGCTCACCCGCCACGTCAAGGCACACTCTCAATAGGGTGAGAACCTACTCACACCTCCTACATAGTGGGCACACAAAGCAGTTTATACTGCTACCGAAACCTTATTAATGTGTTGGGGAGGTGCAATTAAACCTCCTCCCAATTAACCCCTGGACAGTAAGCTGCTACCAGACTAACATAGCCGGACACACACATTAACATAACCAGACACACACATAACCACACACACTCAAACCCCACACATATGCTAATATACCTACACACACAAACTATACCCAAACACATGCACACCCTATTGTCAGCCTGTCTTCAGTGCAGCTTGCTCATACACACAATGTTATGTGACCTCGCTCAACCCTGCATCATTTTTTTAAATTAGTGGATAAAGAAGTAAGTCCAGGACTTCTTCCTCTTCATCTCTTCCATCAGGGACATAACTAGAATCCTCAGGGCCCCCGTTGCGAGAATCTGTTAAGGCCCCCCATCCCCAACCCATCCACCCACTTCTCACTATCTACACTCTCCACACCCCCTTCTCACTATCTACCCTCTCCCTACCCCCTTCTCACGATCTACCCTCTCCCTCCCCTACCCCTTCTCACGATCTAACCCTCTCCTCCCTACCCCCTTCTCAATTACCCTCTCCTCCCACCCCTTCCAAGATCTACCCTCTCCTCCTACCCCCTTCTCTCCACGATCTACCCTTCCCTCCCTACGCCCCTTCTCACGATCTACCCTCTCCCTCCCCACCCCCCTCCTCACGATCTACCCTCTCCCTACCCGCCTTTGTAGGTCACTTACCGTGCAGTCCCGTGGTGGGGGCGCGAGGCCTCTGTCTCGCTGTGCACGGCTTCACTGCTGAGCGCCGGCATATGATGTCATCTGAAACAGACGCCTCACGCTCCCGCCACTTCAGTCAGGGCAGCTCTGCGGCAGGCGGTGGCGGCAGCGCCAGGGAGCAGAGGAGCCCTGGAGTTCTGACAGTCAGGGGGGCCCAAGAGGTGCTGAACGGTCGTTTTCAGCAACCCCTCGGCACCCCTTGGGCCCCCCTCTCTGGCAGAACTCTCGGGCCCGGTCGCAGTCGCGACCCCTGCGACCCCGGTAGTTCCGCCACTGCCTTCCATTGCTGTCATCTTTCTTGAGGGAGGTTGGCTCCCTCAATCCACCCATGGTAGAAACAATCCCTGCTGGACAATCAGACTGTAAGAATCGACTTTAGCAAATATGATTTAGATGGACACATATTCTTTCAGGAGAAGTTATGGAAATATGTGTACTTTGGGGCTGCCTTAATACAATATGTGTAAATTTAACAATATGGAGCAATGGCGACTGATACAGAAACTATTGCAAGTCACCACTGCATACAGGAGATGGGAACCAGGTGGAAGATATATAAAGATAAGGGTATTTCTTTATTCTTACAAAATGTATTGCTATTTAACAACTTGACTTTAAAAGTGAGTAGAAAGAATCTCATAAAAATATATAGATCAAAGCATAGAAAGGTCATGAAACAATACACCACCATATTTATAGCTGTTTTAACCATTGTATATTTACACAAAAAAAACCCTATAAGATCCACTTTAAATCCACTAACAAGATACAGAAAGCACATATGATTTCCAGACAGTTAGAAAAAGCTCTATAGTATATTGAAAAGAGGGCATGAATTTTTAGATAAAACATCTTTCCCATCTGGTAACAGATATTTTTACACTATGCCAGATGTGCTTACAAACATTTCTATACCCCATTCCCCTGTTGTGAAATTCACAACAATCACTCGAGGGACCAATGACTCTCGGTACACTCTATTTACATAAAAGAGAACCTGCATTTTATTAATGCTGTGGTGGAAGACTTCATGGAAAATATAATACAACTACATAAAAAAACTTATGTCGGCATATAAACACTTACGTCTATATTAGATCCCATAGCTGTAGCTTGTGCTACTGTGAGATCCACCATCTTCTACCAACACTGTAAATGAAGACATGGCTTTTTAGAGAACCGCTTAAATTGCTGCGGCCTGTGTATGCTGTAAGGAGAGCTGCAAGTACACCCACTTGGTCCTATAAATAAGAATCTGTCCCTGCATGCACATCCCACCCATACCTGGAGGGTATGACATCCCAGAGTGCCCCTTCTCCTGAGGGAGCAGCTGTGATAAAACGACAGGTTGAGCCATGTACAATTACATGTACAAAAAGGTAGGAAGTAGTAGGTGAAGAGTCAACAGGTGTTGGAGGAAACTGGACGCAGATTGAAGACTGACCCTGGCCAGAGAATGAAGATATGATGTCATCATATTTATGCTTTGATAAATGTCATTGAAACTATTAACCCCCATTTTGAAATTTCTATAAATGAGCAGATGTGGAGGACTATATTTTGTAAATACCTAACCATGTACATTATGGATCGAACATCAGTAAGTGGCATCAGAAATATGGTTTTGGTTTATCGACCATATTAAAAAATACCCAAAAGCTATGATAGGACATACTACTGGGTGAAAAAAGTTACTTACACAAAGCCATCTTTAATCATATTGGGGTTTGGGCCAAGCCTCCCCAGGGGGGCCTAGCCCTCATATATAGGAGCCCCTTTATTCTTAGAGATGCAATGTAACATAGGTGGAGGTATGTGCAGCCACTGGCACGCTATTCTAGTCGTACTTTGTGGTCTGCATGTATTTTGATTCCAAGCTCTGGGATAGGATGTCATAACATGGTGTGTGGCAACGGTGTTGTGTGCAGACCATGGAGGAGTTGTCAATCGGGAGCTGCCTGCATCGACCTCTATTGCTCCTTCCAGACTTCCATATCAAGGAGTGTGGCAGCTGTTGACTAAGAGACTAAGAAACAGCTCAATAAAGAAAAGCGACATTACCACATGAATTTCATGCTCGAGTAGGAGGCACTGCCCCTTTAAGCGTTTTAGAGACAAAATTAATTTCCCAATTCATTCATTAGTGTCCAATTGTAATTGGTAATTATTTTATCTGTGTATGAGAAGACTGATTGGATGTGGCAATCATTTCAACGTCTGTAACCTTGAGGTTATGCAGCTGCTTCACAAAAAGCCCTCTGATGTCTGAAGCTCCTCTACAGGAAAAGTGAGATTTCTGCTTAAAGATGATTAGTGACGATGAGCTGTAAGCTTGGATCAGCTGCTTCAACAGCATGTGAAAAAAACTACATCTTTCTGGTCCATTTACCAAGGTCCTTGTAAAAAAATAAAAGATATGTTGCACATGTGGTCTGTACAGAACACAGCTGTTACTTGTATAATTTAGCACATCTAACAACTATAATTAAATGTGCATTTACCTTACAGTATTATCACGTATTTCTTAAAACCTATGCTTGTGGAGTTTTGCATGTGGTCCGTTTTTTTTACGGTAGGGCAGCTAACACCACATACAGGAAGGTTAGAACAATTTAAATAATATCCTGCAGTATATAACTTACGTACGACCTCTTTGGTGTATGTACGTTTAGACTTAACTCACAGGTAATATTATTAAAACTGAAGCAGCTTGAAAGAAAGAAAACTTTTACTTTAGAATTTAGATGATTGCATTCTTCCTAAGTCAGTAGCGAGGATTCCATTGTCCTACACTAAGGACTATTTGATACATCACATGGATATAAGAGGCATAGCTTGGGTTTTAATTAATAATATGTCTAAAGTGTGTGTGTGTGTGTGTGTGTGTGTATATATATATATATATATATATATATATATATATATATATATATACATATATATATATAATATATATATCTTGAAGTTAAAATTGCCTGTCTAGTCACAATTAGATAATATATAGTTTAGACCACAATACAAGTTCAGCCATTGACTCTTTGGTAAATCTTTGGCCAACCTTTCACCTACAAATCAGTGGTTTCTAATAAGTAACTACAATTCTTGAGGGGTAACATGTTACTTAATAATTCTAATTGTTATCAGATGTATTTATGGAGTATGTTGACCCCATTCCTGCCCTAGGGCACTAACCCCAGCTGTCTTCCTCTCTTAAAATCCCACATACCCTACTAGAGTCTTCCCATCTATACCTTGCATACCTTTACTATGGTATCTAGTGGGACTAGCAACTTTAGAGTGATTGCCTGGATGACATCATAATCTAGCTCCCTGCACTATTCAGCACCATGGAGAGCTGGGTTATGAAGTAAACAGTGTTCCTATTGTCCAAGGCCAACTGCGTCTTTCACATAGAGATACACATCAGTAATAGATTGTTAACATAGGAAAGAACCTCACCTCAACCAGCAAGGCATCCCCGGCAGCAGACTAGATTTTCAAAGAGTCAGCCCTAACCTCTCATCCAGCCTAAATTAACTACAAAAATCCGTAACATCTGACATGAGTATGACCCTCAAGGGGCCAGTTGTGATATGCATATCAAATTCAAAATTCCATTCTAATCATTTTTGAAAGAAAGGTATTTGTTGAAGCTATGTGCTTTATTTCCGTAATTCAAGTATTTTTTTAAAAAATGTTAAGGCAGTTACCATTTCTCAGATTTGAAAACTTTCTCGGAATTGAAAATTTCCTACCTTCACTTGTTTTTTTTTAATTATTTTTTTAATAATGTATGTGCCTATACAGAGATTGCAGGAAAAAAACCATAAGACTAAAAGTGAAGGATGGGAAGATGATTTAATAGTTCCAAGAAGACATCATGATGTTGACTGCAAGAATCTGATGTGATATTGTGATCTGGCTCATCGCAGACAGGCTTGTGTATGAGTGAAGGAAATAATAATACTGCTATAGAATATGCAACATTTTCCCTTATTTTCAGAAAATATTTTTATAATCATGCGGATTATTCTGTTGTGAATGTTACAAAATGTTCTTGGAAGTTCTTCTATAGTCAGACATTATCTGAAGACCTTAGAGGATTAAGCGACACAGAATCCATTTTCTATGTGCCTTCCATTAAGCATTTTAATGGTCTACATAAAGTTAAAAACTAAATATATGATACAAAAAAAATCCTTAAATGTGACACAAAATGGATTCTTTGTGGAAAAGAAATTGATTATTTTTTCTTTGCCATTTTTTGTTCATCTAATAATGAAAGTAATAACAGCATTTTTTGTTCAAAAAAGAAATTGTACTTATGTTGAAACCTGTATCAATTTAATATACATCTGTACTCTGCAATAACAGGTTCTCTTATGTATGTATTGCAAACACCTGCCAGAGTAGTAACGCTCAGCTATTTTCTGAGGTATTATCCTATTCAACTTTCTCTGCTATAATTTCACCCATTGATTTCATTTACAGAAAAGAAAAAAGTACATATCACAGGTAATCTGCCTTCATTTAGTCCATAGCAAATAATATTGATGAAGGTATCTTTTCACCCTTCAAATCTCAGATGGCTACATCAAGAAAATCTCTGGGGCTCGGAACATGCACAGTCCGCTATTTGTAATTGTCCATTTTTAAATTTTTTTTACAAATGCCACTGTCTCCAGTTTATAACGTAGCCCACCCCATGTGCTAATTTTATCAAAATATGCCCTGGATTAATATAAGACTAGGACCTGGCCAAAATTTCTATCATTCACTTCGCTTTCAGCTCTAAAAATGAATGAATTAGGCCAATTAAGAAGGTGGTCTGGTTTACGGGTGAGACTTGGATGCTGCTATGGGAATGCTTCATAGAGAAGACATTTTGGTTAACGACAGCTGCTCTGTTAAAGTGCTACTACTTGATACTCACTTGGGAAAATATTGTGTAAAAAATAAAAAGAGCATTTGTTAAGTTACACGTGGTATTCTCTTGCTAACCGGGGAGTGCAAAGTACACAACAGGCCTTGCGGAAGTCATCGATGGTTATAGAGCTGAAATGTCCATCAAAGCCATTTTTAGTCTATCCATTTATGTTAATTAAACAAGATTTTATTAAAGGAAGGTAAGGAAGCCAAAGCCCTATAAGGAGTTCTTTGTCACAGTTCTGTACCACAGCCACCAGATGACCCAGGAAATACAGTCCATGGTTTATTGTAATAAAGGGAAGAAGAAAAAGTGTAATCAAGGGAGGGCTGGCACCTTCTGGCCCAGGGTCCAGCAAAGTCAAAAGGCCCCATTGGCTTCTTGCCCACACACACTTAAGACAAATTACACATATTATGAGTGTGTGTGTAAGTGTGTATGTGTGAGCATAAGCATGAGAGTAACACATACACACTTATGCTAACACGTACACGTTTACACATAAACACTTATACGAACACAAACACACTAAGACATACAAGCTCACTCTAACATACATACATACTCACTGACTTCACCCAAACCCTAGCTCACTTACCTCACATGCAGCTTTCATTCTTATACTGTAACATTGCATTGTGACCCCCATCACATTCCGGCCTCTGCAAGTGGGCCAATCCAAGTCAGACTGGCCCTTTTTGAATTTTGTAACGGTCAGGTGGTCAATTGCCCCCCCCTGGGCCAGCCTGCCTCTGTTAAAACCAAGTTTAGCAAGTATATTTAGTATAGTCTATGCCTGTTTCATAGTAAACGATAAAACTTACTTTTTTTTTTTAACGTTGATGTGAACAGAGTATCCATAATAGCTATTTTAAACATTTAGCATCACGTGCAACAATGTATTAGCCAATGCTGCAAAAATGTTCTTTTTTTCAAGTAATGTAAATGCTGTAGAGTTTTTTTTGAGAGTAGTTAATCAGTTAAAATATTTTGTTGACAGCAAACAGATGTAATTTTAACGTATGCATCTCCCATACTTATTAAGTAACAGTTAGAGGAGATATAAGGCAGCTGTTATGGAATCAGCTCTATCCAAATGTTGCTGTCATAAAACGTATTAGCCATCAACATAAGCAAAATTATTTTTTAATTGTTTCTGTGTGCTTTTTTTTATTATTTTCATTTCCCAAAAATGGGCCATTACTCCTGTGCAAAATTCTGTACTGAAACACTGACTTGCAGATGGTTCCAGCAACTGGTATCTCCCTTTGGTACACACAGAGTATAAATTACTAGATAATGGGAAAATATTGTTTTTCCCCACGCACATTTTAATACGGCTACAGCAAGAGTTGGTTACTTACCTTTAAAAAAAAAAATTAAAAAATAAATAAAATTATCAAAACAACATCAGCATTATCATTTATTTCATAAAGAAAAAATGGTTTGGCTAAATATTTTTTATATTTTAATATCTCTATGTTTTACACACATATTTATTTAATTTAATGCCACTTAGTATGAACATGAAGGTACTTGGAAAGGCACTGCTCTGTTTCATTCAACAAAAATTTTAATGGGCACTTATTGGTTTTTAAATCATAGAACTCATACAATTATTCGGCGTTTAAATTACTTATTTTACTGTTATTACATTGGAGCCAATAAATGGAATCCTGACAAGAAGACATGGAAAACACTTACCTTGAATAACATGCATGTGCATGCTTCATACACACTTCCATAACAGACGCTGCAACATTATAGATCGACGCTTTGTATCTACACATTGTTATTTACAGATGAGATAGAGGTTTCCGACTGTCCTTGGGCATATTGTTTGCTGTGAATGAAGCTTTCAAGAAATCTTCGGAAATAGGCTGTTGAGTGTTGCTGTACGGAATCTAAATAGCACTCGAAGAGGACCTTGAACCTTAAACACAATTTAGGGCTAAATACTTTCGAACTGTATAAAGCTTTACATTCTACCAATTTTTTTATGCATGCACAAAATACGATATTTGTCACTGTAAGATGTTTTCATTTTGCTGGGTATGAGTGTATTACAGTGTTATACAGCTCTATAAATTAAAGGGCAAATCCAGCCATCAAATGCAATTGTAATGCATACGAAAGCTGTGCATCTCATTTTAAATTTCCATGTGGTTCCCCTTGTAAATGCATGGAAGAGGCATCTGCCTCCTTCCCTGTCCACGTTGCATGGATTTGTTGGGTCGGTAAGGAGTCTAGAGGCATAATAAGACCACCACCGAAAGCACTCCTATCGATGTCAATGGGAGCATTTCCCTGTCAATGATTGGCTGCTTCACAGTGACGTTGCGTAAACTTAAATTACTTTATTAATTTCCTTAAAGGTGAAGAATGCGTGTTGAATGCATACTTCGTGTATTTATGTACGTGTAAGTGCAAGGTACTTTACTGCGTTTGCTTAATTATAAGATGATCCTGATTATAAAATGACTATTTAATAAAGAAGAAAAACCCTGAATATATGACAAATCTATTGAAAAAAACCAAACATCTAAACCACTTTTTGCTTTCATTGTTCTCACATTCTCACTCGCTCTTTTAACACTCTCATTCATTCATTCACTCCCTCACAGAATGTCTCCCTACCTTCTCCACCGACCGCTTCCGTGCCCCTGTTCCTCAGCTCCTCTTCTTCTCGTGCCTCTTCATATTCCTCTGTCTTCTTTTTTCGTCTGCTTCTCCCCGCTATCAGCGCCATTATCTAAGCGTCCAGCCTCTGCCCTGTTCCTCCAATCGGGGGAGAGGGTGTGTGTGGAGGCTCCGCCCTTTTGCGGAAGTACCTGGATAGCAGTCTCGATACCAGGGAGAATGGGACGAAGAAAATAAGAAGAGGCAAGAGAAGAAGGGGAACTGTGGAAAATGAGACAGATATAACTAACACACTCACACACATATAGATATATATATATATATAATTTCACCGTTAACGTTGTTTTATGTGGAACGCAAGGGAACAAAACAGCACCGTGATTCTAAACTAAGGCCTAAGGCAAAACTGAAGGCATCAACAAAAATCCTTTAACAATCGCCGTATGTGATGTTTAACATTTCTAAGAAGGATGTGTGTAAGCAGCCGGAGACTTACACAATACAGAAGAACAAGCAGAACGGACACATCATCTGAGCTCCACCAGATCTACACCAATGTCAGCAGAATACTAACAAGTTACATTTTTATTTTATTACTGTGCGGCATGCCATGCTTCCTTTATATCACATATTTATTTTCCCCTACGGTGAAAGCTCCTGCTTCAGCTTAAAAAAAAGGGAAAAACACAAATATCATTAAAAAAAGAGTCAATAAAACCAAGCTACATTTTAAATAGTAATAAACTGTATGCAGAGTTTTTACATCAAATCATTCTATTGCAACAGAACAAAAGCTTTTCCCAGCTTTGTTATTTTGTCAAGAAAAGGTAAATCTATGTTTACCAAGTCAGGCTGAGAATTAATATATTTTAGGTTTGGTGATTCTAAACAATCGCTCGGGAATCTCAGGATCGGCAGGAAAGTCACGATTTCATTTTTTCTCCCCAAGATGCTACTCTAGAGCATGCCAGTTGATTTATCTACACACACAAGGCTGTTCAACGCGGGTATTATAAGAGATGGGATGCGAGGAGCCAGTACCACCTCCCAACAGAGATCAACGGCACCCCTTATTGTACAGCAATTAGCTGCAATTAATATAGTCTAAAGTTATAGATCCAATGCCCCAGAACATTCCATACCGATTACCTTTCCCCCTGTAAGAGATTGGGTCAGTTTTTGAAGTTTTACTATAGCTACATTTAGGTAGCAATCCTTTAAACAATTTCAAGTTTACCTAGGTTTTCAGAATAAGCAGAATAAGTTAAGCTATACATAAGTACATAGTATTGGGTAATCCATGCATCCGATTACACGTCATCCTATACCTCCGGGAATTGAGTGATCCTGGCATGCAATAAATATGAAAAAAAAAAAAAATACCATAATTGCAATGTGAATCAAAGCAACCCAATTTAGCACAATTTGCATACCTGGGAACTCTCTGGGTTTGACCCAGAGATTGCCGGGTGAGCGCTGCTCCTCCTCCGAATCCTCCGCTCCCCACCCATTTTTTCCTTTATATGGAGGTGTTCCCACTGCAGTCAGCGGGAACGCCCCCAACATCAGCCGGACCGCCCACCGACGTCAGCGGGACCGCCCACCGATGTCAGTGTGCAGTCCTGCCCACAAGGGCAGGCTCCAGGTAGCCGGAGCCGAGAAGTTCCCAGGTATGACAATTTGAAGTCACATAATACAATTGTGTAGGTTTTGTTTGTATTAAAATTGACCTGCATTAATTGATAATTAATTATTATAATTAATAATTATGTGTCATATCATCAGAACCCACACACCTACACCGCTATTTTAAATGTTCTCTACAACACTCATTATGAAAATTGAAGGGATATAAGTGGAAAAGCTGTTTTTATTGCCTTATTTTGCATTTGTTTCCATTTCTTTAGCACACATTTTCCCTGATGCTGTGCATGTAGTTCATAAAGGACACACTTTTCCAATTAATTCCTTTTTTCTGCAGCAACAGGTTTCACAGCGGATTTGACTTTTCATTTAAACCACTAATCCCACAAATATCCGTGACCTAAAGTTGGGGGAAGCTAACCACAAAACGTTTGCCTCTTTAGTGAACGATAAAATGACTAATTAAAAGAAAAAAATGCAATTCTACACTCTACCCATACAAGGAACGAAAAGGTTTGACGCACAACTGAAGAAAAGAAAAGGCTTTATAATTAGGGGGATTCTAGAATTTTTTTCTCAGACGCTTTGCTTCATCAGTTATTAAAAAGGAAATCACCAAAGACAAAGCATTGATGACAGTATCCATATTAACCTTACTTAAAGATAATACCAGCAATAGAATGTGACTATTCAGACAAGCGCGCTACTAGAATCAGTGAACCCAAAAATATGTCCTCTTCATACTTATTGATGGCTAATGATGACTATTAACAGTCTGTTGGTTTGATGGAAGGCAACAATTCTCACAAGTTATAACAAGTTAAATTTTAAGAGAAAATCCAAATAAGAATCCAAATACTAGATATGGACACTTCCTTCTCCTGTATGGTCTGAGACAGGTTTCTGCAGCATTAAAAAGCAAATGATATTGTCTTAAAATCTTAAGGGTACAATTCGGCAAAACCCATTTTAATATAAGAAGTAAGGTTTCTTTAATCATTTCTTTAGTGATAAAACAATATTTAAAGGGTACATTTAAATTACTTTCTATGGAAAACACCAAAATTTAGCAGAAACGTTGAAAACCAGGTGCTAATACACCACCAACGGAATAGTGTATGATTAAAAATAATATGAAGAATAAGAATGGGAACCCATCTTTGACTAAATATGGATTTTTTAGGTCACCAAAGCTCCACAAGCTGAGCATTCAGGTCAATAAAGCTTCTAATTGTAAGGTTCCTCTTCCTGGAAATATGTTTTACTGCCCAGGAAACAGTATAAAAATGAATGGTGGCTGCTCCTGTAACCAAAACAAAGAAACAAACCAAAAAACAGGCCACAGGGCTGATTCAACATTCAAGCTCATTTCGTTCAAACGGCAATGTGCCTAATGGCACACGCAAACAACATCTCTCCTTGTCCTAAAGTGACCTTGGGTTTAGAGCTCAGCTTTTGACAAAGAAGCTCTCAGATATTCGCTGACGAAACCACCATTGTCTATACTGCCATAATTATGCACTAAGGCACCCTGTTTCGATTTAGAAGAATAAGCAATGATTGAGTATATCAGGAATTTGCATCTAACTAACCAATTATAACTTGGGAACGTCTTGTTCCAAAACTGCAATACTCACATGTCAATAGAGAAAGACCCAACAATCCGTGATCGACTAATTTATTCTGATTGGGGCAAGAGGTCTCATTAGTCAGATTATGTTATATTAGTTATTTTATTGAATACAACCATGTAAGCTTTACATATGCAATGGATAGAATATTAGAGGGAGAATCTGAAGAGTATGCAGAGGTGGTGAGAAAGAATGGTGGTAATTTCTGCTTGGGTTTTTCCACCATCTCTGTTTGCCCTACCAGGTGGTCATTCCACAAATGGCCATTGCTGGCTCCTTTGAAATCACGGTACTATGTATATTCAGCTTTACCTGATGGTAGCCTCCTTTTCTAACCAGCCAATGGTGCTTCCTGTCTACATATGCTAATATATATATATATATATAATAGGTATATATACTATATAACTATATATATATTAATATATATATATATCACAAAGCCCAATCCTCTAACTCTACAATTCTTTTTTGTGACCAAACTCAGTTCCCTAACAAATTTGGCCATTTGTGTTGCTTGCTCATAGTGGTAAAATGGGCTCACTCCATTCTTTTTTTCATTTTTTTAAAAGATTTTTTTTAAAAAATTAAGAAAATTGAAACTAGGTTCCATAATGTTATATACACCTTTTAAAATTGTTCATATAACTGTGATTTTGAGATTTGATACTCTATGGAGCTATGAGGTTTCAGAACATAAAAAGGGCCCCCAAAAACGGTTCATTTTCTTAACCTTGAGTAGAAAATGATGTTTTTTGTGATTTTTTTATTCACTTTTAGTTTGAGACACAAAACAAATTAAGAAAAAAATAGGCAAAAAAGACAACATTCTCAATGTGCCTAATGAAACGCACATTTTACTTGTTAAATACTCTCTAAGGAAAAAAACATTCATATCACTAACTAAGATGACTAATTGGCGCACCATTTAGTCCATAATTACAATCAACATACTGTAAATAGTCTGCAATTGTAATCAATGATGATTTGATAAGTATACAATCTTGCTTTTCATTTTCTATATTAAACATGTCAATTTCATAGTTACAACATTTCTATCACACAAATAACCTCCACCCACTTCTTTCCCGAAGGATCAAACACCAACAAATGCCAACGGAGTAGAGAATAAAATCTGTTTATGGGTTTTTTTTTTTTTTTTTTTTTTTTATAATTGTAAGTTGGATTTTGGCTTGTCCTGATAAAGAGATTCCAAACACAGTAGGTTTAGATTTATTTATGTTAGGCTTAGATGTAATGTCAGAAAATCAGTAGGTACATCAGGTCTCTGTAAGGGCCCTGCCTTCAACAGAATAATCCACATATTCTTTGGTACGACATCATTAATCCCCCGAAAGAGTCTTGTCCTCTAGCGCATATCTCGGAAAGATATACAGTATTTCAAAACCCTTGCTATTTAAAACGTGATATTCATTGAAATGTCTCAAGGTGTATTTTCAAGCTATAAAATAAAAAAATATGGTGAAATTATGGGTGAAATCTGGGCGTCATCAGTTGTAATAAATACCACTTTTTGGCGTAAACTAAAAAATGTCCGGCATTGTTGTGTGATCTATAAAGTGTGGAAGTACTTTATATGGGGATGTTGCCTTTTAAAACGTTTAAACTGACGTTTAGACAATCTGTAGCATCTGAAAACGTATATTATTCTCACGTGAACAGAAAACAGCTGTTAGTCTCAAGCCACTGATCACCATAACTGATCTCGTTTGATGGGATTTATCTACTTTGGACCTCTACGTCAAAATCGTTACATACACGAAAGTTACTGGTTGCTTTTGATCTTATTTGGGTAATGATATGAGACGAGACAGCTCCCTGCTTGACCAAAGGAGGGGGTTCAGCAATGAATTCTTTTAGTATGAATTGAACTGCAACTGCTGCATGATTAAATCAGATAAATGAGCAGCCCCACACCCTCCAAATCATTAAGTCACCTTTGATGCATATCCCTTGTTCCTTCCTTTTCATTGATGTACAGCCTGAATGCAAACTGTAATCTTCTCTTAAACTATTAATTAAACAGATCCAGCCAACTTGTAAACCCTTTGAAAGGTTAAAGAACTGAAAAAACCAATGTCCTCATTATAACCTCGAATTTCTTTATGCTGCCACCTGCCTATTTATTTTCTTTTTCGCTGACACACAAAGTTCTTTGTCTATTATCTAATCATTGAAAGGCGTATTCCTCAGGTTTTACACTAAAAACGTAAAAAGGGTAAACCCACTTACCATTAACGCATTCAAACACGTCACAGCATTGGCCAGGCGTCCCATTGCCACGAGAAACTATCCTGGGGATGGATCCAGCTTCACATACAGGGAAACTGCACAGGCCAGATAGGCATTCACATCTGTGATCAAGGAAAAGGTCAAAGGTTCAGATCAGTCACACAGATAAAGGAAAAAGTACCAATAACACAAGATTTATTTATTTTGTGTGACAGAGCATTTTATTGCAGGGTCTTTACAAAAAGAAATTAAAATTGATGTCTGTTTTATATGCAAATTGCTCTCTGTTGTTCAGTATGTTGGGGGAAACAATTTCAGTTAGCACCTTTAACTTCCCTTCTTGAATCAGCTTGTCCAAAAAAACATCAGGAGGTGCAAATGAAAACTGCTTCCCCCGCACAAAAGGTGTTATTTCCAAATATGTTTCCAAAAAGTAATTGTGGTGTGAATTAAAAAAAAGGTGGTCTTATCACTGGCTAAAACTAATAGAATGGTCCACTAAGAAATGTTCCTTTTGTTGCTTTAGTGAAAATATCACATTCAAAATTTTGCGCGGGAATTACACTTAACTCATTTAGTTATGTCACTACAGGAGATCATAAAAACGTGCGTGCTTATAACATGTTCAGTACTTGATGGAAAATCAAAGCTGTTATCTAAAGAGCTTCTAAAGGAGTCATACAGATATACTGTAACATGCCCTTGCTATGGGTACATCTCATAATTTATTCCCTTTTAATAGTGCGTGCAGATGTTTTCCTATTTGACTGTTGCCAACAGAGACGTACAATTATGTTTATTCTGTAAGTGTTCTGTAGACTGTTCCAGAATCGGGTAACACCAAGGTAGGTGTAACAGTTCAGCTCTGTAAAGTCCACAAACCCAGTAGGAGGACTATATTAATGCCAACTCACAAGTTAACATATTGCCATTACGGTATATGGTCACCTTTGGTGTATGACTAAAGTACGTCATCCCTGTGGACCACAGGAGGAACGGTCAATACCCAATAACGTTACAGTATATTTGAGAAGTAATATTGATTAACCGAGAAAGTGTTGGGTCTACGGGTACATTGAGAATATACCGTATGTATCTTACTTTTATATCGATATCTAGTAATATTAAAAAAAATAAAATAATGAGATATAGTCATTTGCCTGGTCCCCCTCAATCATTTTCACCCAATCCACTTCTAAATTGTAAGCTTGTTTGAACTCCCACCTTTCCTTTCTGTAAGTTCACATTGTTATGTGACACACTCCTTATATTCTATCTACCAATACAGCTGTGTACAGCTCAGGGGAACGTGATGCTGCTTAAAAATTATTCTGTAATGCCTTTTTGAGCATACAATTTTGCTGCTCAACTTTTAGCCACCTTTTTGCTGCTCAGCTTAGTTTACCAATATTCCACTAATTTCATTATTTCTTACTGTTTGGTGTCTATTTTGATTATTCCCTATCCATATCCAATTGAAGGCTCTTGATGTATGGTATAAAATGTGTAAATTTGCATATATATTTTGTGTTGTTTATGGAGTGCCAGGTCTGCATGGGGCACAGCTAAAATATTTCATTTCAATCTATTTTTTTTGCATGTCGGAAGGTAGGTGTTGATGGCTTACTTGTTTTTACAAGTGGTTGAAACGAATAAAGACATCAACATATTTTCCTTTTAAAAGCTGTGTTTTATAAGCTGTTTTAGATCAATTTGAACTAAACCTACAAAAATAAATGAATGTGAAATAGCTGAATATTTATGTCCTTGGGAACACAGGCATCATGGCATTTCTGCCGTGGTAATGCCACATTAATTACACACTGTAAATTATAACACTGCTTACACTCTGTTATTGCACTCTTCATTCCAGAGTTAATAAGGAATCCTAATGAAAGTTAATCCTTACACTATATGGGGGTAAGAACATTTCTGGGAGTCTTTTAGACTTTAAAATGTCATTTGTGACCAAAGCCGCAATCAGTATTAATTAATGTTTAAAAATCATACAGCATTGAATAAAAATTAAAATCTAAAAAAAATTAAAATAAAACAAAGTATTGCTTGTAGGAATAGGTAACTGTTGCATTCTATCACATACATACATACAGTCTCATTTTTTTGGACAATGAACATTTTCAGATAATGACCTTCTGTCGTACCACTTTTGCAGTGGAGAGCATGGGCGAGATCATCTCCTGTGGCTGGCCCAGGAAGGTAAAAAGGCAATAGCATAGACCTCCACTGCAGCTCGCAGGAACACTAGTGTCACAGGGTAGCTATTTGGGTAAGGTGAGTGGTTGGCCCTGCCTTCTTCCCACTTCATCGACTCCCCAAGTCAGCTCAAGATGATGTGACTTTGATAATTTGCCCACTCACCCCGAGATTGGGTTAAGCCATTCTGAGAGTTCCTACTTCTTACATCTTTTGCATGATGGTAAGCAATAGCTTAGGATACACACAACATAAAGCATTCCCACATGGATTTCACCAAGAACCAACAATAACTTCTCCCCAGCTTATTCTTGTAATTTTTTTTTTTATATTTTTTTGTTTTAATGCTGCTATCAGTATGGGGCAATACAACGCAACAAATAATCCAAGCATTACTGGTTATAATAATAAAAAAAGATTACACTGTCATTATGCAATGGAAAATGACGCCCTAAGTCATGTCATGACGATTAACGACATAACAGGTCATCCCAATGCAAGTTACAAAAATGCAATGTAACTGCTTTACCGGCCAGGCCAAGCGCGCAGACAGGAAAATAATGTAGCAGACGTTTCAGGACTGCTGAGCTTGAAAGATCAAAATGGTTTTCTTTCAATCTAAGCGATGGCTGGCATGCTATTAATTGCTATCAATTGCTATTAAACATATTTGCAATGGATGAGTGCACTTTTGACAGCCTGCATTCCCTCCCAAGGACCATTTGGAGCTTCGGAGCTGCCATTATAATTGTAATAACAAGTGAAAGTAAAATGTGAGACATAAAGAATGGCACTACTGTGCTCAGGACAAATTTCCCTTGACAATATGTATTTAATAACATGTGTCTCGGAGCTAAAAATGAAACCGAACAGTATTTTATTCTTGGCTCGCTTCTTTATTAAACTGCGAAATAATGAAAAACAGCTTTCTTTTAATAAACTATAAAAGCGCTTGTGTTATCGCTATATCCCTTGGTTCTAGGCACAAAGGGCACAAGGAAAATAGAAGGAAAAACATAAAATGTTGTTTAGTGTTTTTCATTTACCTCCAATTGTTTTTCATCAGCTTAGGAAATCCCTATTGATGTATTAAAATATATTTGCTGCAAACATCATTGAGGGATGATCTTAGATATGCTGATGTATAACTCGAGAAGGGGAAGGGTATAAACTCGCGGAGATGACACATTAATTGTCTAAAGACAATGATTAAGGCTACTTGTAATAGCCGTTATTTTCAGAGTTGGACTGGGGAAAAAAGTTTAACTTATCCACCTTTAGAGTTAACCCAGCCTATTCTGAAAAAGGATCCTAGACAATTATCAACTATATTCGAGCCGAAATTATGTTAGAGATGGACAGGCCCATTGCCTGGTTTAGGTCATTCCATACATTAATTAACAGTTTGGTGAGGCAATGGTTGTCAAAGCATTACGTTCTTGGAGATAGCACCAAGGCACTATAACATAGATATGGTAAGAGTAGAAGACTACTATGAGTAAAATGCATCTACTCAACTCCAAAACATCAAAATGACTAAAACACCTCCCAAAATACCTCCAAATAAACAAAACTATAACTATAATGCAAACAAAACATAAATTAAGCTCACAGATGCATCAATCTAAGGGACTGGTGATCCTATTGAGCAAGTACACAGAAACATAAACTCTTTTTCTCTTCCAAATGTGACCTCTGAATCTCCTATGTGGGATTCATTCATTAGCCCCACCACTTCTGTGGTTAATGGATGATAATTGTCACTCTACTCACCTTGTAAGATCTAGCTTTGTAAATGCGCAAACTGCATATAAATCACACGCCTTACTTTATTCTGTTTCAGTGCATGAGAACACAATGAGAAACTTAAATATTGCTTGAAAGTATTTTCCCGACTAACCCTTTTGTATTTTGTCAACCATCACCTAGATGACCACACTAATTACCAATATATTTTGGTGATATACCGTACAAGGAGCATTTACTTGTTTATATAGTTATAATATATGCCTCTTTTACCTTTAGGATTGTGCAGCTTCTCAATATTGATCGTATTAATGCAACTATTTTTGTTTTGATATCATCTTTTAAAAATGCAAATAAAACGATTTTAAACAGGTAAAATTGTCTTTAGAAAAAAACAAAAAACTACTTCACTCCTAGGAAACGCCAACGTCTGATTTGTACATAAAGATAGAAGCCACAATTAAAAATAATGTACGCTGTTGTAGTGCTATTGACAGCCAGCAAGGCTTTTGGAGCCTACATTTGCAAAACATAATACTTTAGTGATTTAAAATCAACAGCTAAACATTTTAAAGAAGGTGTTGCAGGCGTTTTCGTAACTGCAAACGCAATAAAACAAGAGGTTTTCATTACCAGCGAAAATCAAAACAGTTTACTGATTTGAATCTTGCATGTATAGGTTTTAAAAGACTTTAAGTGTACATTGTGAATGTTTTTAGGGTAAGCTGAACATATTTATCTTTATCTACATGTTAAAAAATGTAGATGCCGTACGATCTTGAAAGCTGGCATGCAATCAGGTATCCTGTGCACCCAAGGACTATAGGTAAAATAATGTTGATGGTTGCGACATGGGCAAATATTTATAGCGTTGGGGCCACCAATGTATATTTCACTTTTAAACAAAGTGTGTGTCCACAGGGACTAAGATCTCTCTGAGTTGCATTCTAATTTTGCGTTGAAATGGACTTCCCAATTCTCAACCTCCTTTCTAATTACCTACCCATTCCAGGATAGAATAAAACTTTTCTCAAAACTATCACCTTGAACGTGGAGCAACCAGAGCAGACTCTACTGAGCCCATTGGATTGTCAATTCTCAGTATAGGAAACATTTAAATTAGAAACACGCTGAACACGCTACATTGCATATAGAAATAGAATAGAAATGTTTGTTTCATGATACGCACTTTGCGCTGGAAAGATTTAAAATATTTTAAAAGCAAATACATTTTACCATGCAGCCTCAGCAAAGGCCAAGGGCAGCCTGAAATGTTACCCTTGTTACTATGCCCAAGATGGAAAAAATGCACAAGCAGATAATTTGCTACATTTGTGAAATAATTAGTAATTTCCCAAATATATTAATTTATTTATTTAAGCTTTGTCCAAACGTTAATATATTAATATTTGTATTATTATTAAAATAACATTATTTCCATTATTTCATTTTTGTGGATGAATGAAAATTGCGCACCACTTTGGCTATGTGAAAAATCTGTGCTATTAGTCTTAATGGAGGAAAGCAATCCTTTCTTCCCATGACTTTAACAAGTTAATACGCATGGCTGATGCCATCTATTCACATGATGAATGTCAATGCATTTTCTAGCGACTGGACAGGTGTTAAACAAGATCTATGTGTGAGAGATCCCAATTTTATTTAATGTCTTCAGTGAATGAGGGACCAGAATGCAATGCATTGTTTTCATATATTGCACCCTAAATCAGAGAGGCTTATTTTGACGTTAATAAGGCTATGTGTGTGTCACATAGGGATCCCAATGTGTTTCAAGAGATTTATGTGGGATGATGATGAGAAAATACATAAATCTTTGGCAAGCAACAAGACAGTTGTAAGCAGGCTGTAGCAGTCAAAGCTTTCCGATAATCTGGGTTCTATTTTTGGAATATGGTAAACCACAGGTCTCTGGATTCTATTTGTAGACTCAGACACAGGTCTCGTTTGTATTAACAGAACGTATGTTTGCTTTATCCTTGACAGTCATGACGTGAGTGAACAGGAACAAGTAGACCAAGAATGAATATGAAATGGGCCTTCATTAGCACCTGTGTATCTTCTTGTGTCCTGTTGTTAAGCCATTTAGTTTTTGGGAAGAGCATGAAACAACTGTTTCAACCTGAGAACAGGGTATAGAACGAAACATAAAATATAATTTACCTTCAATAATTCAATTAAACGTTCTATGGAAGAAGATTCAAGTTCCTTTTTGAATATGGCAATGTATTTTATGGCCAACCATACATCTAGTACCATGAGAGATATCATGAGTTAGATGGTGTTCTATGGCACTGTGTTTATGCATTCTTCTGGAGGTTATCTAGAATGTTGGTGCATTCACCACAGAAACCAATGGAACGTTCTTGCTGAATCGGGCCTCATCGATTTAATATTCTGGTCAATAAAGAGCAGTAGATTTTAAACACATAAATACATATACAGGGCTGACTCAACATAATGTCTCAAATAATTTGCTGTTTGATGACCACCCAACGTATTCATGTATGAAATTTGATAACCCTAGTTCTGATGGAAAATTCTGATGGAATATTTCCATAGCAATTGCAACTAGAGAAAGATACCAACAGCCTAGGTAGCATCCGCTATACTATTTACCGTATTAGAAACTATTAGAATTCTGAACAAGTTATCAGACTCATCTTAAAGTCTAAAGAACATACAGAATTATCAAGAAATATATTATCGAAGCAGTGGCAACAAACTTGCAACGATTTAAAAGATAAAAAAGAGCCATTGTAATGCTACATACATTTTATCAAGAGAGTTTGCATGAGTTATTTCAATAACATATATTTATTTTTTTTACTTAAAAATACATTTTGTGTGCTGTTGCCTGAAGATAATTTTAATATTGTAAAGCCAGCTATGTTTGATTATTTCGCCAACCTTTCTAATACATAGCAAAATACATGAATTACAGTTAATATGTTTTTAAGGTTTAAACCATGTACAGGCCTTCGACTGTCCTTCCCCGACAATGAATAGTAGTATAAGTGATTAGACCAACACAACTCACTTTTATTGAGCTGTTGGACCAGAGAATATGACATAAATATGACATAAGCATTTTGTTTTCATGGTATTCCTGGGAAGATGTGAAAAATAAAGGGGTTTGTTTACAAATACAATGACAGAGAATGGTTTACAGAAAAGTAAACCCTACAAATTTGTGGCCACTGAAGAGGACGTATACTACAGGCCATGGTCCTTTTGTGTGGACTCCGATGGAGCATTTTACAGGTACTCTCTCGCAAGTATAACTAAAAAGAAATAAAACGGGTTATTGAACCCATATTTATACAGGGATTTCTTTCTAAATGAAGGCTCAAACCATGACACTTCATTCAAATAATGAGTGAAATAATGAGTATATGAAGCTGTAAAAATTAAATTAAAAAACATACTGGGATAGGTTCATTCCATGGAAAAACGGAATCGGTATTTCGGAGTGAAGAACTGATATTTCCACTCATATCACAATGGATAATGTGTATGGTGGGGCATTTTTTGGACCAAGAGCAGCAATAGGAGAATGTGTGATAGGCTAAACCTGATAGACTTTTGTCTATCTACCTAAATATATCTACACTAAACAAACTGTCATTGAATATTAATGTCCATATCTATGAACCCCTGGGATTCACTCGGAGTCTCTGGGCAGGGGAACATCATTAAGCCACGTCCTCTGACTTTCCCCATACTCAGTGCTGTTTGGGGCAAGCCTAGCCCCCTCGTGAAGAAGAGAAACCTCCAGGTAGCCCCGTGAGGCTCCCAGGTATGTTTATGTCTATTATTCGCATACTTTTATTTTTTTATATTTGTGTATAATAAAAACAGTTAGATCATAATTTATAGAAGATATATATATACATTGCTAAGTAGCATTGGAGTTTTAACTGTGCTTATCTAGTTGTATTGTTTTAGTGTATTTTCTTCTATATACAAAACATCTTTTCTTCCACTCTTTGCTATCGGGTTTAAGATTTACCGATCATTCGGACCTTAAACTCTCCCTTGAGCTTCTGTTTCAGCATGTTATGAAATTAGCCTATTAACAACCAAGTTATAAATCTGTCTCGGATATGATTAATGCTTTGCGAAATCTCTCGACTTGATTATTTTGGATTATGTGTACGCTACTCACAGTTTCTTTTTTTTTCTGTTAAGCAGAAAACACAATGAATTATTCTTAATTTGTTTCTTGACTGTTGCCGTTATTCATTTTTGCCTGGGATGCGTGAAGCGGAAACGTTCTCTGTCCCCTACGTTTTATAAGCCAAGCTTGCTTTCTCAGAGGTAGTAGTGATTTACCTAATCATTAGTGCCCATGCACTGTAATGCTTTCTCTCATTGAGATGTGGCTGTTAATAATATGTAAAACTCCCTCTTATTCCATTAACGGTCGCTAGATGCCCATTATGTGCCTGGCTGTTAGCCAGTGTTCTTTAAATTAAGAAACAGTATTGCTGAGACAAATGAAATGTTATTCCTAATTATTTTTAAAATTCCATCGAAATAGCTGTATATACAGTATACATGTGTGTGTATGTGTGTGTGTGTGAATGTGCATGTGTGCATGCATGTGTGTGTGTGTGTGTGTGTGCATGTGTGTGTGCTATATAGTTTTGCGAAGTGCTTCTTAAATCATGCAAGTGTGTGGTTGCAATGGTTAAATGCATTTTTATGCTATTTTTGTAAAATACAGTACTTGAATCTGTCATTCTTAAATAAATAGCTGTTACATATTATTCTTTGCAAGAACTAGCCAGGTGTGGACTACAGCAGACACGTACAAATGAAAACAAATTAAATTGCCAACATTGGGTCGAGGACAAAGAACGGCAAGAATGCGCAAAGCAGAGGATCTTGTACTAAAAATCCCATTGCCCAATTTGTAGTTAAAGAGCATCCAGTTGATTTTGTATATGCCCATCTGTTACAAGAGTAGCATTTTTGAAAGAATTATTTTAGTTTTTTGGTTCGTAATGAGAGTGCAGTTGTCCCTTTGGGAATGCATTGCCCCAGTGTTGGCGTGACGTCTTTAATCAGAGCTTTTGCAACCTATTTTTCTACATTGGCCCAATAAAAGATGTTACGACTCCTATATCGGTTTTCCATATTGCCGTTATGGAGACTGGAATTAACCGCTGGTGGCACCCAGAACCTAATAGAATCTGTTTTTCTCACTTGCTGAGATTCAACAAAATTGAGGTTCTAAAAAAAGTAGTTCAAAATGTGGTCTAGTTGCCATAGTAACCAATGCTATTATCCTACTGTTTTAGCCATCTTGTCACATGCTTCAGGACATCATCATCATTTCTTTTATACAGAACTCTCCCAATGTATGTGATCATCACTGATGTCATTTTTCTTTGCTAAGGTCAGGCACCACATTTATGAAAAAAACCTTTGTAACTCAAAAATGAACTTCAAAGTTCCCAAAATGAACGTAAAAGTTATATCAAGCAAATAAGAAATGTTTGCCACTTGTTTGCCACTCAAGCAAATAAGAAATGTTTGTTCCTACCAAACCAAGTCTTTTATTATGAACAACAAACCTTGTAGGCAGGGTACAGCATCCATCAGCGGTGAGCCGGACTTGGGTCTCATAGCTATCTGGTGGGCATACAACTTGCTGAACTGGAGGGCACTCCACTGTGCTGCAGTCCACGCTGAAGACTGAAAAGAAACAAGGACACTTTACTGATACAGAATCCTTGTAGTTACACAACTGCATTTACATAAGGAATAAAGAGCACTTCTGATGCAAAACTGTGGAGTGGAGCAAACAGAAGAAGCATCCTTCTGGTTGCTATGGTGACTACACCACTTTTACCATTGTGCATGTTATACAAATGCCAAATATGTTCAATCAAAGGTTAAAAATCCAGCACATAAACATAATAATAATAAAAATAATAAATAATAAGAATAAATATAATGTTATAATCACGTCCCAAGGCAGCACTATATATCGCATTGAAAATATCAAGAAAAGACAGGTTGGGACTAAGTGATGGCAGTCTCAATTTTTGGCAACAATAAACATAGCTTTGGGCAAAGCTTTAACTGTTGTCACTATTCTTACTTATGTCAGATATATTTAGCCACATTTAGCTGAAGTACACCCAGAAACTGAGAAAAAGAGGTGATCGTGTCCTTTTGTTATATTTAGTTCTAAGTTACTTTACGAAAACAGTGTGAATTTGAAATATTTAAAGAATTGAAATGTCTCTTTATCTACAGAACAATGAAGCTTAATTATGCCATGGCCTGGTTTGGTACTTCTTTAATTATCTTTGGTTTCATGCTGTATTAGCAGAAACTGCTTTATATTGCTTACAAGGTTAGCGTGAAGATCAGGTATGACTGATAGAACCCTTTTTTTTTTTGTTAACAAGAGAAAAAACCTTTAACCCTGGTACAAGTAGTATTATAACGAGAGGCATACAATTGTATGGGGTTTGCTAATCTCTTAAAGGGAAAGTCCAACTGGAACACCAACTATTGATATTATTACATTAAATTACATTGATATAACAAGTTCTTGGATAATATAATGTTTAAAGGCAGCTGCACATATATGTCACTTGTATGTGTTCTAGCTTTACCTTAGCCATACCTGGAAACTCTCCAGCTATGGCTACATAGAACCACCCTTACAGGATGAGGGAATGAGGTCCTGCTGACATCGGCAGGTGGTCCCACTGACATCGCCGGGTGGTCCCACTGAGGTTGCGGGACACATGCCACTTTTGTTGGGGACGTGGATGGGGAGTGGGGCAATCTGCAACACCGCTCGCACGTTTCAGAGTTTCTCCGCAGCGAGTTTCCAGATATGATCTTAGCCCAATATACTAGACAACCATCCTAAATCCTTTTTGTAATGTCTACATTCCTAATAATTCCTAATAACTCAGCAGGGCCCACTGACTAGCGAGAGTCTATGGAGCAAGGGACATCATGGCCATAAAATGATTAGCGCGTTGTGACATTTGAGCAAGGAAAGTCACCCAAATCACATGACTTAATATAATGGCTTAGCGCTTAAAGAAAAAATGTGTATTGTTCCATGAGAATTCCCCTGTAAGGACAACAAAAGAGACTTTGCTCTAAAAATGATAGTTGTGGATATTAAAAAGTAGAGATTTTGTTCTGTGCAATTGGAAGACAAATAAAGATAAAGAATATAAAAATCTGAAATACATTTCAAAAAAACCTCCATGACAAGTAAACTTTAAATCTGGCTCATACGCACAGTCCCACTCACAATCCGACAACCGACACTCAAATCATTTTTTTTTTCCCTAGCGATAACAGTATATTAATTGTTTTCGTCAAGGCAGATCTGTCAACTGTCAAAAGAGCTCCACTGTTAGTGACCTGAAAATTATGTGTTATTGTAGTGTCAAGATTTTAATATGAGATGATAACATGTAACATTTCTTAAAAAAATCAAGTGCTTTTAAAAACAATCCATTAGGGATACGTATCTGTCAAAAATATTGTCTGGTATACCTAAAAAATACAAATACAAAAAACTGTTCCAGCTCAAGAATATCCAACCTTCCCACAAAAAAAACAGTTACTAAATCATTTTTATTTTTGAAGCATTTTTATTTTACTTTTGTTTTAATATTGTACTGGGTGTTAAGGTGTACTAAAGCTATTCTAATTCTAAATAACTGTTGAAGAACCCGTAAGAGAGGTAATTTATTAAAGGAAAAGTGTTATAAATTAGCATAGAAATATGGAACTTAACAACAGACAAGAAACATGTTTATTCTACACCTATTGCCCTGTAGTTCTAGATTATGTTGTAATTTTTCTATTTTTTCCTTTTAAATAAACTCCCCTCCTGTACTTGTTAAACCCCTTTAAGTATTTAAATGTTTCGGCCACATCTCACCTTCTCTTCTGTCCTCCAAGCCATACATATTGAGATCCTTTAGTTTTTTCTATTGTGTTGGTGATATCTATCTATCTATCTATGACAATCACACGAAGCCGAAAGACAGGCAGGTCGATAGGTGTTGTCTAAAATACCTGTTTTTGCGATGCTTTTGAAATTTTGAGAGAGCTGCGTTTAGATAATTGAGGCGATTTTAAATAAGAGCACTTTCATTACTGCAAGAGAAACATCTAATTCCCATGATCTGCATAGCTATGTACTAACATCAGAGCAGGGGCGTAACTAGACGCCTCAGGGCCCGGG
>VKOC01001799.1:0-65477 GCA_009364415.1 Spea multiplicata
GTTTTAAAGTGCGTGTGTGTGTGTGTGTGTGCGGGGGTGCCACAAACAGGATCCCCCCAGGTGCCAAATACTCTAGGTACGCCCCTGAGTTTACATATGAATCAGTCCAGAGTTAGACAAATTATTTATAAATGGAGGCTATGTAGTACTGTGGCTACTCTTCCTAGAAATAGGCGCCTGACCAAAATGACTTGATGGGACAATACTTTCCCAGTTTTATGAAGGTATCATACAGGATATTGTCAGGATGGCTTTCCGCCAGCTAAAGCTCAGTAGAAGTTGGGTGCAGCAGGACAACCACCCTAAACATCGAAGTACATCTACTACAGAATTACTTAAAAAATGAAAAGTGGAGTGACCCTGTCAGAGCCCAGATCTTAACCCGTTAAAGGTGATGTGGAATGACCTTAAGAGAACTGTTCACACCAGACATCCTAAGAATATGGCTGAGCTGAAGCATTTCTGTAAGAAAGAATGGTCTAAAATTCCTCCTGAAAGTTGTGCAGCTACCAGTTATTAAATCCAAGTGTTCAATGATTTTTTCCACCAGCACTGTGAATGTTTTATTGGTGTAGTTAATAAAGAAATTAAACCTTATCATTGTTTGTGTTATTAGTACAACAAAGTACATTTTGTTTGACTACACTTTGATATCGTTCAGAACACATTTTAAGAACAATTAATTCAGAAAATCAGGTAAATTCAAATGGTTCATTTACTTTTTCTTGCCACTGTACTTACATACATATGTACATGCTCCCTCCCTTACCCTCTAACTCCCTCCCTTCATCCATCACCCCTTACCTTGCTTTTGTCATGGGGTCACCTAACCTCGCATTATGTGACCATGCTCTTTCCTGCATTCCTGGGGTGGTCTAAAGTTGTTCATAAATGGTCAGTCAAACCTGGCCCGGCCTGGGCTAGGTTGGTCAATTCTCGACCAGCCTAGGAGGGCATTTGCCCTGAATTGCTTAGTTCTAGGTAGAAGGCTACAGAGAACTACAGAGAACAAATAGCTACTGGTCCCTGTTATTCACTGTAACATGGTTTTTACACCAACACGGCTACAGGACACCATCACAGTGCTTTACCATTAATGTCAGACAGCTTGTCCTTAAAAGAAAATATGAAAGGGGAAACACTTGTATGTCTGTTCAAATGGTACAAACCCCACTAACCCTTACAGTATGAGCATGAATTCACTTTTAAACCTTACCTGTGGTCCCCATATCCCTTTAGGAGCATGAGGGTGTTTCCTCTGAGGGTGGCTAGAAGATCTATCCAATTTGACCTTGTGATTGAATAAACAGGGCAAAGTATTATCTTACACTGCCCCGTGCTATGTTTAAAAATAGGTGTAAGGTACCAGGTGAGGGTAGTCCATTTAACAAGGGGTAAAGAATCATAATGATGACATATATTGTGACCTAATTTGCATGCCTCATCCTAGTATCCTTAGAAACTACAGGGTTTTGTTTCAGAACATGCTTGCATATGGACATATCGACATGTGTTTTTTTTTGTTTAGATTGTTGTACTTTTTAGGCGCAGTTTTTACTCTGCCCACTATACTATACTTTCAGATTTTTTTCACATTTTGTCTTTTTTATACAAAGATTTTGCCCTACAGGCATGTCTTATAAAGCCTATATTGAGTTGCATACCCTAGAAGAAAAGGTCAACACCAATCCTTAGATCCAATCCTGACTATGGTGGAGGTATCTCATGTGGCACCTCCCACCAAACTTCCTTTTCCTTTTCTTTTTTTGTGCAAATTGACCAGTGATAAGCTGTTTTGTAATAAATGTACATTGCTTCAGACTGTGTTTGGTGCTGACTTTTTTCCTTTTGGGTGTAAAGCTCAATATTGGTTTATATGAACGTGTTGGGAGATACTTTTTCTGAGATTTGCACCCTTTTTATTGCCCTTACAAATCCAATAATGAGATTATTTGTTTCAGTCTCACATTAACTCGGTACAAGTCATAATGTGGTATAAACTGTTGTTATACCATCTTCCTTTACAACAGAAGTATTATGTTTTTTCAAATATTTTTAATATACAATGAGCAGTTTTGCCTCAAATGGTTATTAATGGATTTGAATGGCTGACAAACCACTGAGGGAGTTTATTCATGTGAATTATTGATACATATAAGTATATTACATTTTTATTTGATAATTATTTTCATGCTTCAGTGGCATTAGTGTATGGTTTTAAATTAACAGCTTTTTGGTGAATTACAGAAAACAATTCCAACTTTTTTATAGTGCACATAATATAAAATTATTAAATCATATTTATTATGCTTCGAGCAGGGAGACTCTCTAACATAGATGAAATAAAATGTGAGGTGTGTATCCTCTTATCTTCTGATTACTGTCCATACAGCAGGCTAATAGAACCATAGTTAGCTTTTGAGGTCCGCTTAAAAGTGCAAAACTTCCACATGGAGAGGTAAGGGAAGGCTATCGTTTTAGGTAAGTTGCTGGATACAACCCTGTCATCATAACAAATATCACTTTCACAGTCAACAGTTTTGCAACACATGCCACCATAACCTGTATCTGCTTCTTTTACACCAAAATAAAATGTTGCAGTTCTAGTTCCCAAAGTGTTGCTGCTACTTAACACAGAGTCAGACACATCATCAGTAAATAAAGTATCCTAAAGATTGTAAGCTGTTTGGAGTGCTGGGATTCCTTTTCTTTGCTCATTGGCACATAATCAGTGTCACAAGTATTTTATTGTTGATGGGCAATTTAATAATACATAATAATTTATGTGAAAGAAGCAGGTGAGGGATAAGACGCACATGTCTGAGTTTCTGATGCTACACAGTCAGGGTTGTGCCAACAAAGGACAAAAATATCTCCCCTGGTGTGCTTCCTTCAAAAAGATTGCAGACTTTCGGAAAAATTATGAGACATAGGTGCATGAGCTTACAAACAATCACTCGGATAAGTGCTGCTGACTATATCCTGGCATCACACATTGAGCAACAGCTGCAGCGGGATCGAACAGAGCTCATAGGGGCACTAAAAGTAATGCTGTGACTTTCAAGGCACTGCACCACAGACAGGTTCTGCCTAGTAGGGCCAGTGAAACAATGCTTGCTTGAAGTTGTGAAGGCAGGGCTACTAGTGTTTGTTTCCCTAGGAGGGGAGGGCTAGCAGCTTTCAGGTCATGTTATAATCCCTGTTAATAACCTGGGAATGTAATAACTAAACTAGGGCGCCGACCAGGTTTTCATAGCACCTTGTTATCATGGCACCTGTCAGTGGGTGGGATATATTAGGCAGCAAGTGAACAATTCATCCTCAAAGCTGAAACAGGAAAAATGGGCAAGCATAAGGATCTGAACGACTTTGACGTGTATGCGTTGCTTACCTGGAGAACACATGGCACCAGGATGCATCCATGGAGGCCCCACCTCGCAATTTACAGGACTTAAAGGATCTGCTGCTAACTTCTTGGTGCCAGATACCACAGCACACCTTCAGAAGCCTAGTGGAGTCCATGCCTTGACAGTTGTTCACTAGGCAAAAATGAATACTAATTTCAGTAATTGTAGGGTAAATAATACGTGTGGCCTTTCTGGTACCAGTGAGTACCATCATGGAAATGTTGACCATTCTACCACCAATCATAGTTTTTTCTAGTTTCAGCAATATTTATACACACCAGGGTTGAACTCTTAAGCTACCTGCCAAGGCATCAGCGTGCAGCATGAGTCTGATATAGTTACTGTAGAGGTTGTCTTTCTGGTTGAACATCACTACAAAGAGGTAGTAGTACCACTTGCAAATGCATTGTATTAGAGAACAGAATCTGTACTATGCTTAAACTGAGGTAATAGAGATATGCAAAAATTGCTTGAAAGTAGTTGCTGAATAAAAGAAAATACTATATATATAGTATACTATGTCCATTAATGTGTTATTTTTTTGTAATAATGTATGCAATATGCATGCAGCAACTGTGACAGACATTGAAGCTTTGTTTCCTTAAACTCTTACATAGGCTGGCTCAACCAATTAACAACAAATTGGCAGCCTATCATTAGGGAAAATTAACAAAGTGGATCAATATATAATAATAACTGGAGGTTAACATAGTTGCTTGCCTGGTATGCACCTAAAGTAGATTTTTAAAACCTATATTAACCAGTGATTTTTAATATATTAATATTAAAATATTAATTTTAATCTGTAAGAACAGATAATCTGTAATTCCACTTTTTCCACTGTAAAAGGTGGAATTTGAGTTAAATAATAATAATAATAATAATAATAATAATAGGTATTGTTCCCATTCTTTTCAAAATAGTTAATAGTTAATCATCTCAGTTGCACAATGAAAGCATTAGTTGCAATTCAACTGTAGGGGGTGCAGTTGGCTTATTCTAGTAAAGTCCTTTGCATCTCAGCAGGGCAAAACCACAAGCTGAATAGTCCTTTATCACAACAGACTCTTTTCTAAGAGTTCAGACCTCTAAGAATGGGGATCAAAACAGCATGCATTATTACTCTGTAAGCTGCTATCTTAACCTCGGTGCTGTAAGTGAGACCTTAGAAAAAAGAGCAGTTATACATTCATCTTGCGACTCCCTGCGGGTAGAATCCTCTTCCTACAGTCTACCAAGAGCATTCTCCAGTGATTAGTCTGAGATGTTAACCATGGAGTGAAGTGAATATATGATTTCCTTGTCAAACATGCGGGGTTCTTTTCTCCAAACACACTGATAGAGAGGCTGTAAGATGCAATTACCTCTGTGTGCCAATATTTCACTTCCAACCTAGCTATCATAATTTGCTGATAATTCATTTAGTAGGAAAAAACACCAGTTTAAAATTAATGTGATGTCAAATATTTATATTATTAATATTCTTGTCAAATCACTAAGCTAATCCTGCATTGACAAAGAATTAGCTGCTAATAAGCCCACAATGCCTTCATATTGATTCTTTGTAATAGGAGATAAATGTGAATTGTAATGCAGAAGTAAGATGCCTAGCCTTGAAAACTGTATTGTCAATCGTCATAATGCAAGTTGATAGCAAATTTAACATATTAGAAAAAGTCCTCATCTAGTATTCGCCGTCTTTCATATGACAAAAATAAAAATCCTTAAGAAATGTTTATGTTCCATAGTAATCAGATCCCCTGTCCTTTACTAATCAAAAAAGCAAAAAAGACCCAAAAGGATTAACGGTTGCAGGTTATTGTTTTGTATACACATTTTATTTATTTACTTATTTATTGTTGTAAAAAGCTACATACCTGGACTGGTGTATTTACCTAGGACTAACCTAGGGCTGCACTCCCAGTCCATTCTACCTTCGTGTTCTGCATCTCTGGTACAATAAAGCCGCTATAATGTCATATCCTGGTGTGCTGTATATTAATGAATTCTATGGAGGCTGTGCTGAGTCGGCACAGACTCCTAAGCATAAATAGGCTGATTGGGAGATCAAAAACCTCCATTTGTAACTGGTCCATTGTGCAGCGGGACACCGGAAGTCTTGATAGCCTAGGCCCGGATACGTCACTGTGTGCCTCATTACAGGAATCCAGATAGATAAATGCAATGGTTCTAGTTAATAAAATAAAAATTTTATGTCTCATATGCTATTTTATCTGCCTGATTCTACAAAGTAGTCAATGTATGTGTAGACCTGACTTAGGGCAGTAGTCAAAGTCACTCCAGAGGCTCACAACTGCAGCTCTAGCAATGACATCATATCAATTTAGCATGCTATGAAGGTTGTGCCTTTTAGACAATAGTTTTAGTAGGGTGATAAGCCCTCAATTGTCGAGTGTTCCTCCAGACTTGGCATCTTAACCCTGGTCTGCAAAGCCCAGAATACACATCTGGCTTTAGAACACTGTATTCATACACAGCTAACCTCCTGAACTGAAGAAACAGATCAGGGGAGGAAAGAAGGACACTGGGAGTTGGGTCCTATAGAGACACTATGCATGCTAAACCTGGGAAGTAGGATGTTTTTAGAAACAGACCAGGCTAAGGGAACATGACATCCATATTTTTGGCTTGCGTAATAATCAAAAAAGACCATACTTATATTCATATACAAATATATGTGTTCATAAAAAAACAACCATCCAAAGCACACAAATTGCAAGTTTGTCTGATTCTTTTTTCCCCTCTCATTCAGAGAAATAGATATTGTGCCAAATACAGACCCACTAGGACCCTGCCGAGAACACCTTCTACTAAAATCAATCCCAGTGAGAGGAAAACAAACTCTGCTGTGTGTTGGGAATACTGTGAATTAGGAAATATTTCAGAAAAAAATGTCTTAACTTTGGGGATATTCTTTCAAATTCCATTGAACAATGATTTTTTTCTAATCCAACACTGAATAGTTGCCAATAGGCAATGGGGTATTTTCTAACTAATGTTGGAATGTTCTTAATTGTTTTTTTAATTTTTCACATTTAACAGACTTTTAAATATAAGGTGGTAGAGATGCGTGCAATTGAATATATATTCTACATTGATTTAAGTGGCTCAGTGCGCTCAATAGCCGCTCATTATCAGTGCACAGTGGCTGCAATCAAACAGCACCATGACTGGGTTAAAACACATAGTTGACCATTTAAATGTAGGGGTAATATCTGAAATAAGCTGGTTCTAGATAGATGCATAAATCAATAAATCTACTTATACCTATTAGACTTAATCACAATACAATATATATATATATATTTGTGCATATTTAAGATTATTTTTAAAGCAAGCGTAAATTACAGCTTTACTCCTAGTATATTATTGGAATATTTAATGCTAAAATACACAAAAATGTTAATTTATTTCTGTCAATTTTTAAAATCAGGCAACAGCAATTTATTGTTCATTGGAATATTTATGATCCCTTGCACAAGATTTATTAGATGCCATATGTTCTTTTAGATACGGCTGATTCTTGTATTGCTTGCAGGGTGCTTCTTTCGATGAAATTTTACTTCCACCAAAATCTTTTTAATTTTCCTTATGCCAGCAAATCATGTACCTTTCATGCTGGTTTATAATCACTTTCATTTAATCTAAGCAAGTTTCCATTATACACAAGAATGCATTGTTAAGCAGTGCAGCACCATTAGGTCTCTTTGTTTCACTGTTCAGACATTTAATATACTTACAAAAGAAATAAGGTAAGACACTCTAACTACAACCTAATATCTTCATCTGAAGAGAGATCAATATTTAGCAATGCTCCGCAGTGTTGCCTGTGGCTTGATCAGCACCTGCTTCCGAAAAGACATTGATTGTCTTGGATGTCTTTTAAAGATGCAGATTATGATCTTTCCAAATATATTTTGCATTGATCAGAAGAAAATGTTTCCACAAGGTCTAAGGCAAAAGACATTTATATAGATTAAGGACAACACTGTGTCATTTCAGGTCAAAGTGAGGTTGCATAAATGTAGGCTAATGTATGTATTCTGTGTTGAATGAATTTCGAAATGGAATGGTCAAAGTCATAGACAATTTATAACTAAATCAGCCGTGCATTTTTAGATGTATACTATAATACTCATTCAATGTCACTTAATTTTTTTCCTTTGTTTATGTCCGAACAGTTTATAGATTATCTCTTAGTACGCAATCAAAACATTATTTGGAGATTCATTTTACAAACATAAGGGCAAATGTTTAAGGGAAAACTACAGTTAGAGTGAAAATCTACATACACCACCTAAGTCTGAGTAGTTATTTAAGAAGATGACAAGAGTGAGTCATCTGTAGGAGTAGTTTTTTGCTTTTTGATCTGTGCAATTTTGAAAACTGTTGATCATCAATAACATGGTTTGCGCTTTGAGCAAGACTGGATTAAAGAGTTTTGGGCCCTTGAGCAATTATACAGGAAGGGCCCCTTCTCTAGATTTCTTGCCTTTTAGCATGCTCGTTTTCACTTTTCTCTGCTTTCTGTCTGTGATCTTTCCTCCTTCTGTTCTATTCTTTCCTTCCCTTGTTGGCAACTTATTTTGCAGTATAAAATCCTATTACATTGTTCCCACTTTTGTTTTTCTTCTATCTTGTCTGCCTTTTACATTTTTCATCCTTTTTCCGACTTCTATTACTGCCCCAACCCAAACATACATAGCCACACAGATATAGTTACACATATATACAGTACTTTATAAAAGTTTTAAGCACATGTGAAAGTAAGGATGTTTTTTAAAAATAGACACATTAATAGCTTATTTTTATCATTTAACAAAATGCAAAGTGAGTGAACAGAAGAAAAATCTAAATCATATCGATATTTGGTGCTACCACCCTTTTTCCTTCAAAACAGCATCAGTTCCTCTAGACACACACACACAATGTCAGTGATTTTGTAGGCATATAGTTAATTGTATGATTAAAAACAAATTATTCCAAACAGGTGCTAATGATCATCAATTTAATATGTAAGTTGAAACACAATCTTCAACTAAAACAGAAACAGTTTTGCAGGAGGACTAAAACTGGGTGAGGAATACCCAAACTCACTAAAAAAAGGTGAGGTTGCTAAAAACAGTTTAATGTCAAACGTTTTAAATCATGACAAGACTGAGCAAATGGGAAACACAATAAAACAAGTTTGGCAGACAATCCCTCTCATGAAAAATAAACTGCAAATTAATTATTCCTTACACAATTTATTTGAAATGGGCAACAGCAGGAAAGCAGTGCAACAAAACCCAGGGGGAGTGAAACACCTTATGTGTTTTGCGCTTGTAATCCCTTAACAAGCAATGACATGCCTGGCACGTCATGGAAAAAAGGTCAGTGAATGACCAATGCCATAATAACACCATAGCATTAAATATCTAGGCATTCAGCGACACCAAAAACCCATCAAAGAGCTTCCTGTGATCACACAAGATTGCAATTCCCACTAACAAGTTCCCAGAGGGTCTGTCCGAGTACCGCATTCAACCATGCAGGCGAAGCCCATATTACTAATCACTATGTGATTAGTGAAATATTTTTAAAAAATGAAACATAAATATCCACACAAAAAATGACTACCACAAATTTGACAAAGCCTGGTGGTAGAATTAGTGCATGGAGAGTGTTAAAATACTAGCATTTAAAAATACCCTGGGGTGTCAATTTAAAAAACAATATATGGTTTGATGGAGTAAATTGAATTGACTGGCTTCAAAGATGTCCCAAATATGACATGGGCACAGGATGACCAAATGTCAAAATTCTAAATTGAAAAATGTGCATCTCCCAATTGGACTTTTAGCCAAGTGATGTCACTATCAGGGGAACCATCTAGTTCCAAAAAAAAATAAAAAACCCAAAATAAAATGTCTATTTTTATGAGCTGGTCCTAAAATTGGCTCTGTTTCTTCATAAAAAACTGGACATGTCTAATTTTCAAAAATATGTCAAAATTAAGGAAGGTCTGATTGGCCCTAAATGTATTCTGCATCATGGCAATGACCCCAAACATACTGCCAATGTCATTTAGAACTATTTTAAGCATAAAGAAGAGTAGTTAATGAAAGTGATGGTATACCTCACCGACCCCTGATCTCAAGAGCAATGAGTCTGGGATTACACAAAGAGAAGCAACTAAGGCTGCCTAAATCCACCGAAGAAGCATGGTTACTTCTCCAAGATGTTTATAAAAACCTACCTGATGAGTTCCTTAAAATATGTTGTGCAGGTGTACCTAGAAGAATTGATGCTGTTTAAAGGCAAAGGTGGTCACACTGAATATAGATTTAATTTAGATTTTTCTTCTGTTCATTCACTTTGCATTTTGTTAAAAGATAAAAGTAAACTATTAACATGTCTATTTGTGAAAGCATTCCATTTGGGGAAAGGATGTGCCCATTTCCCCAGTTGCAAAAGTATGGGAAGATTGGTTAATATCCTAGAACATGACAGTTTGTATTTACAAAAGTTTAATAAATGTGCAGTTCAATATCTCAGTTCTGGCAGTGAAAATATTAAATCTGTTTTCTTGTCCTTGCAAGTCTTCCAAATGTTTAGCAGACAAAATGCTGGAGTCTTTTGGTGCCATTTCTTTTCATGTTACTCTGCTAGTCTTTAGCCTGTAACCTATGATAAGTTTAGATTTTAGATTTGACATTATTTCATGATAATTAGTTATTTACACAGTCACAGCTCACTGTTTTACAATATTACCCCATGGCATGCTTAGGGCTTGGGTCATTGCTTTCTGTTCTTATAGAATGAATAATTTCACCGATATTTGGGGTATTTTCTGATGAAATAGTTAAGGTTGTGGTGTTTTGGCAATACTTCAGTTGCATTTATCTGAAGCAAAGTGTATTAGATTTTTGCTAAACACTCATTCATCCATGCCAGAAGGTCACAGATCTAAAAGCACAACCATGTCAAATATGACAAATAACCTTCTTATTTGTTTGTAATATTTTATGTAGCAGTAAACTAAACATTTTTAATACTGGCAAGAGGGCATATGTGCCCTTGTACAAAAAATACAGAAAGGGCAGCACATCTTAAAAAGCATATACATTCAGATTTTGTGGTGCTGCAGAAATGACCAATATGTACACATAAAAAAACAAGAAATCTGCACACAGCCACCAAATGCCAGTTATAAGCCCCTATCTGAAGTATAAATATTGAGAATTGTTTCACATTGAATAGCCATGTATTCCTTAGCTCGCCACTATGTCAAAGTACCCCAATTTTGACTAGCCCTTATCTAATCTTACATGCCTTTATCATAGAGCTAAGTCTACCTTGCCTTTTAACCCACTGATTTAAAGCCCTCTCTGGTGTCAGGGTCCGGCTACCCGGCATGGCAACAACGCTGCATCAGCAGATTCTCTGTTCCTAGTGTCCATTCGGCTTCTGCTAGGGGCATGGGCACCCAGTAGCAACTTTATTGTTCCCCGAACACTGTCGGTGGGAACACGCTCTGGTGACGTCACGCTCAAGGGCGGGGCTTCCCCCGAGCAGCAAGTTTAAAACCGAGCACTGAGCAATAGTTATTGTGCTTCCATGCCACATATCCTCAGTGTGCTTGAACAAGTATGGTTTGTTTGGAAGGTTTGCCAGGAGAAAGTCTCTTCTCCCTAAAAAGAATGTGGCAGCATAGCTTAGGTTTGCAAAGTTGCATCTGAACAAATCATACGTCTTGTGGAACATTGTCCTTTGGACAGACAAAAACAAACTGTAGATGTTTGGCTATAATGCACAGCTCCACATTTTGCAAAAATCAAACACAGGATATTAGCACAAACACCTCATACGAACTGTGAAGCACGGTGGTGGAGGGGTGATGCATTGAGCTTGTTTTGCAGCCACAGCCAAGATTTTGCAATGTTCCAGTAAATGTCAGACCTCAATCCAATTGAAATGCTGTGGTGGAACCTTAAGAGGTTCACTGTGCATAAACAAATGCCTGTATACCACAATGAACTGAAGCAACGTTATAAAGAAGAGTGGGCCAAAATTCCATGACAATGATGTGAGAGACACAGAAATACAGATACAGAAAATGATTACTTCAAGTTATTGCAGCTAAAGGTGGTTCTACAAGTTATTGGGTCATAAGGTGTACTTAGTTTTTCACATATGACTTCTCCATTTTGGCTTTATTTTTGTTGAATAAATCATGACACGGTGTAATATGTCATGTGTTGTTGTTCATCTGAGGTTATAAACACCAAAACCTATTGCTAGGGGAGCACATAAGGAAAAAAGGTATACACAAAGTAAATCTTTATTAAACAATATGATTTAAATACATTAAAAAAAATATATATAAAAGCATCTCGGCACCAAGAGACATATAGCTCACTGCAGCGAAACGTACACTGGGGTTGGTACGTTTGGACTTGGCACCATTCATTACCAGGCTTTTTGCTGCTTTCAGCCTTGCTTCTAGGTTTGGTTGGTAACTTTTGAGCACCGATGTACCATTGCTTTATGTTATTTCATTTCATTTCATTATTGTTCCTTTTCACTTTATTGCTGTGGTCATCCTTGTGTTTCTTATTTATGCCTTCATACACATACGTATTTCCATCCTAGTTCCTGTAGTCTTGTGCCTCTGTTCATATGTACCTTCCTATATGTGTCTTGGTGCCGGGATGCTTTTATATATATTTTTTATATGCATTTAAATCATATTGTTTAATAAAGATTTACTTTGTATATACCTTTTTTCCTTACGTGCTCTCCTTGCAATAGGTTTTGGTGTTTATATATGTACAGTGCACGTACCTCTACCACTATTTGGTGATCATCTGAGGTTGTACTTACACATTCTTTACTGTTAAGGAACAGATGAAGAAGGTAGGGAACAGAGAAGGTAAGGAAACATTCAGAGATCGTGAGTGAACGACAATGCAAGTGTGAGAGAGCTGGGCTTTGTACGAATTGCTGAATTTACTGAAATGTTATGTTATATTGTGATATGTAAAACCATAGAATTCAAAGAGTGCATACTTTCTTTTTTATACAACTGTGTATATGTATGTGTGTGTATGTGGACAGAAGTAACCTTCTTGTTTTATTTTTGAATGGTCAGTGATGCAAATGCATATTTAATCATATTTTGTTAACTAAATTGACACCTTTGCCCCAAAACCGCACTTTTCATCGATGTCAATTGTCCATTTACATTTTACATAATTAAAGTGAAAAGTAACATGGTAAGAAAATATCTACACAGCCAGTGCAAAACATTAACTTTACTCATATAATTAAACAACCCTATTGATAAACTACTTAACTTCATGTTGAAATTGGCAGCATTTGATCATGTTCTGTGTACATTTCCACTGCTGAACCATATTACTGCTCTGTGAGAGTTCTGATGTAAAAATTCATTTTATTCAAGCATCGTAGTTCACAATATATGCTCAATATAAAAGACCAATTATTTTCTGTCCAATTAGCCAAACTTCAGGAATTAGTTATACAACTTAAACCAAACTTTTTGTTGCAGTCTAGTGAAACAAAGATAGACTTATGAATCTTAAAGATTTTCTGGCAACCCTGTAATAGCAGCATTTTATGTAAGACCTTTAGTTGAAGGAATAAATGAAAGGGAAAGGGCTGCAGTCTCTGAAAGCTGTAATGATGACAGTGCCATTAATAACATGGATCATTAAAATTTATAAAAAGCTAGTCCTAATATAGGATATAAATACATTTCTTAGCTAGTGCAATAAAATTTATAACATTTTTATTGTCACCTGAGGACCTCCCAAGTGCTTTGCTCCCCTTCAACATCTATCCTTCACCATAAATCACTGTGCAGTTAATATTGTAAATTTCAACTACCAGTTGCATTTACAGAATTAAATATTGACTATGTGTAAGCATTATTAAATTTTTTCTTATCAGAATACCAGAAAAACAACCTTGCAGGATATGTAGCTGGACAGAAATATATGTGTAATCATAGCAGAAAACATGGTTAGGAGAGGTCATAATGGACATAGACTTCTGGAACAGATATTATTATATAGCTGGTAAACATAAAGGGAAATTAATCCAGACAAACTTCCCCATCATATGACTAAGAATGATGCCATCAATATGAGATATACCCATTCTCATCACTCAAATGATTTATCAGACAATGGATATCTGGTGTTATTCATACACAGCTAAAACCATCTAAAATCTATATTTTTTTATATTAGGTGTTAATATATTAATTACATAAAATATATGAAATATGGTTTTATTTGGAGAAGGAATACTTTAGAGAGTGCACCATATCCAGTCACTAAATATCTCTTTATTTATTTTAGATACCTTTCTTCATTGCAAAAAGATGATGAAAACAAGAAAGACACATAGGAAAGAAACTGCATTAGCCTAAGCAGGTGGTATGAGGAATATGTTTCTTCACCACTTACACTTAATGCCATGAATTGTCATTCTAGCTCGCAACATAAGGTAGCAAAATGGTAATCATTTAATATATTTACATATTGTAAATTACTCATAGGGTAATTAGGGAACCGTTGTCTGTGGCTGCCTTAAGTTTCCTTTTTTTTTTGCTCAAACTTCTCCCAAGGCTAGGAAACAGGACTGACAGACAGGTTCTTGTGCCAGGAGACTAGAATGGCAGAGGTATGAACTTGGTAAGACTGGCTGAGGTCATAAACAGAAGGAACAAGGGTACTCTGGGCCCTTCTACAAAAGGTTAAGACAAAGGAGTAAACAAGCCCAAGCTAGAGCCAAAAGCTCAATGATCAGAGAGCCAAAGTGTTAGAACGTCTAGACAAGAAAGTAGACAGAATCTAAACTGGGTCAACTAAATACAAATGACACTACTGCAGGAGCAAGAAAGAAACATAAGTAGTCATTGGTTATGGTATATATCAAAATAAAAATTTCCCTTTTTTTAACTATCCAATAGGTTTTACAATAACACTTATCAACACTTATCAGCTTTGTAGCATTTGAGTATGGTGTAAATATGTTTTTTTTTCCTAGTATCACTTTTGGAATGATATTATAGATTTACATATTACATGGTTATATTAAATTAATTTTATGATTGAGATGTTTTATGATTGACAGAATGTACATTATACACCGATCAGCTATAACATTATGACCACCTGATGTTAAAGAAAACGTAATTCATCAGACCAGGCCACCTTCTTCCATTGCTCCATGGTCCAGTTCTTATGCTCACCTGCCCATTGTAGGTGCTTTCAGCAGTGGACATGGGGCAGCATGGGCACCCTGACTGGCCTGTGGCTATGCAGCCCCATAAGCAACAAACGGCAGTGCACTGCTTTTTTGTATGTTTCTGATCTTGTCTTTTTCCTGCATTATCCGTGACCTCTGGCACCCGGCCCTGGCTGTAGAATACATTATCTGTGACCTCTGATATCCTGACCCTTGCTGTGTATACCTTTCTCTATGGCTTCTGGTGTATTGCTCTCAGGAGCTTTGACCCCCAGCTCTATTCTGTAATGGCTGTTCACGTGTGCTTCCAGTTACCCATGAAAGCACACTGTTATCATCCATGTCAGAAAGAGTGCTCACTCCTGCTTTGGGGTTCCTCATCGTGAAACTTGAGTAGACTCTTACAACAGTTTGCTTCATGTTTGAAATCCTTATAGTATTTAATACATAATATCTCAGTTTATAATAACGCTTCTAATTGTAAATTGAGCCTTAGTAAAAAATATACTTTAGACCAATAATGTGCTGAAGAAAATTGTTGAAAATTTTCAATTAAAATATGAATTTATTTGTCTAAAATTTTTTTCCATACTTGGAGCTCAAGATATTGGGAGATCTGGACAAGCTGATGGAAAATAATTTCCTCACATTGTTGAAACAGACTAATATATCATCAAAAGAGTGGAGATAATCAGAGGTCTCGTGGAGGGGTAGAATACATTTTCTAAAATTCTGTATTTACCCTAACGTGCCTTTTCTGGATGTTGCCATTGCAGTTTCTGAGTAGTTGGCTTGACTTGGTACATTTAGCTTCTCCAACTTTGTGTGGAGAGATAAAAACAAACACCTAAATAAGAGTTCATACTTTGACATTATTATGAAGCCCACACAATGGTTGATGTTATAGGTCACATTAAAGGTAAAGTTCTGACATGATTTTTATTTGTCTCATTCTTTAAAAACAAAAGAACCTGGCATTTTAACAGGGGTGTGTAGACTTTTTATATCCACTGTATAATGTAGCTTTTCCATAATAAGATTGTATTGAAGTCACCACAGACTATGCATATGCCATTGAGCAGAGCTTAGAGTTTTCCTTAACAATTAGACTAAGTTGGAGTTTGGGACATATATATTAATTACAGTGTATCATTGATTATTAATAATAAGGACTGCAAATACGAATGGCTCCTTAGGGTCACAATTAACATGATGCTTTGTGTTGTAGCAATGAGACATCTCCTCTCTTAGTTAGGACTGTGGAGTGGCATGTTGAAGTGAATTGTTTCAAATGGAAAGTTGGAATTTTGGCTGTTGGGAGGTAGCCTTCTTGTATGCATGTTATTGTGGAGTTAGATTGGGAAGCTTATTCAGATAGCATTTGCCTCTTATGCAGTTTAATCCTATAACATTTAGAGGCAGAACTTTCAGGCCCATTATAACGTTAGATACATTTTCCGGTTGTAGCTCTATAGTAATGATGACAGTTAGGATTAGGTTTCCCACTAAGATCAGCTGAACTTGCAAGACCTGAATTGATATGGTAGGGTAGGTATACAGCACCTACATCCAAACTCGATTATGCACAGAGAGAAAGCAAAACCCGGGGTAGAGGTTGGAAAGTGGAAGAACCGTTTTTTTGTTTGTAGAACTGCACATAAAAATTACCGTATTTATCGGCGTATAACACGCACTTTTTTAACTAAAATCTGAAGCTGAAACCCTACCTGCGTGTTATACGCCAATAAATCCGGGGTCGCAGGGGTCGCAACTGAGGCAGGCGGCGGCGGCGTCCGCCAGCAGAGGAGTCCTGGATTTCTGCCAGTCAGGGGGGCCCAAGGGGTGCCGAGCGGTTGCTGAAGACGACTGCTCGGCAACTCTCGGGCCCCCTGACTGACAGAAATCCAGGACTCCTCTGCTGGCGGCCGCCGCCGCCGCCACCTGCCTCAGCGCTTCAACTCCTGTGTTGGAAGCGTGAGGCGTTTGTCTCGGGTGCCGGCGCTTCACGCTGTGCGCCGACATATGACATCAGACGCCGGCGCTCAGCAGTGAAGCGCCGGCACCCGAGACAAACGCCTCACGCTTCCAACACAGGAGTTGAAGGTAAGTGACCGGGGGGTGTTAGGGAGAGAGAGGGGAGATCCTGAGAAGGGGGTTAGGGAGGGAGGTCTTACTGTGTGTGTGTGTGTCTTACTGTGTCTGTGTGTGTCTTACTGTGTCTGTGTGTGTCTTGCTGTGTGTGTCTTACTGTGTTCATAGCTTCCAAGTTAAAATTATTTTTTCTTAAATTTCCTTGTTAAAATGGGGGTACGTGTTATACGCCGATAAATACGGTATACTCACTCTTTATTCCTGCTAACCTTTTCATTTACTTACACTTACCTTATTGTGAGTGTCTACAAAAAGATGCCCAGATTCTCAGAAGAGGGAATGTATGACTTTAGACTTTACTTCAAGGGATATAATTAAGTTGGCTACTGATATATTTTTTAACTTTATTATAAGCTTGTCTTATGTAGAAACCCATAACTAAAAACTTTTTGACTCTCCATCTTCATGTCTATATTGCGTTTTTAAAAGTTTCCTTCTTGTTTGGTGGTGTATTTTATTTAAAGCAAAAAAATTAGTTAACATGAAAGAGAATAACATATCCATTAATGTTGTTGAATGGATAATGCCAAACTGGAGTGACAATATTGTTAGTGTTTAGTGTGTAAATAATCAGGAAATCGTTTATGAAGCAGTGCCATAATGTAACACATTTAAACCTCTTTTCATAGCACCAAAGCTCAACTCTTAAGCCATCTGCATTTACCAGCTACATCATGCTGTTTATTCAAATGAGAATTCTCAACAAAAAGTGTATTTCATTTGGCTGCACAGCCTACTGGCTCAGCGTGAAGTTTACACTTTACTTAAGCTTCTAAACTTCATATCAGTGGAAAGAAAGCTGCCATTTACAGCACAAAGGAGATACAGTAAAATTTAATATATGCATCTTTCTCTCAGAGTTCTAATAGTCCAAGACTGAGAGGAGATTTACACAAGTCTTCTAGGAATTAAAACCAGGAGTTTATTTCATTCACAAAATGCAGTGACTCCCAGTGATTGCACTGCTAAGGAGTTTGAGCATTGAAAGAGACCGTTCATTGTGCATAGAGGAAGCTCAGTTGTGAAAAAAAAAAACGAAAAAAAAAACGTTAGAAAGCATAAAAGACTGCCCAGTAAATTTGTACGTCTAGTATTCATGATCTTGCAATTACAGCCTATGATATGTATTTTAAAAAGATTAAGCTAAATATTGTTTATAGTTATAGCTTTATTACAGTAGTTACAAAAGAAAATTTAAATACTGACTATTAGACCAGGCAGAGTTTTTCTGTCTTTTTCGGTAGTAGAATGTAATCAATGTATATATATATTTTTTTAATGTCGCGGAACTCACCCATAAAAGCAATTGCCCTTTACAATGTTGCGCTTGCATCGCCACTTAAAACACACTTTGTTTTTGTCGGCAGTCATTTTAAAAAATAATCAACACATTGAATTTAATTCAGATGAGGCTCAGCCAGACATACTACTTCCTGGCTGAGCGTCATGGGAAGTGCAGCAACAGTAAAGCTGCAGATTCTAGCTGTGAACAACAATTCCCATGATTCTCAGCCAGGTGTCCACCATAAAGCTGGCTGAGCATCACTGGAAGAGTAGTCCACAGCAGCAGAGATTTTTTTAAATAAAGAAAAAGCTAATATTAGCCTGCCTCCCAGGCCCCTTACACATACCTGCCCATAAACACACGTATACACATACACTGCCTTTACACACACACATGTACACTGCCCTTACACACACACATATACACATACACTGCCCTTACACACACAATATACACGTACACTGCCCTTACACACACACACACACATATATATACACATACACTACCTTTACACACCAGCTAACACATAACAATACTGCTCTTACATATACGAGCCCCCCCACAAGCTTACAAACACATACATACACATACACTGCCCTTACACCCCTTTCTCCCCATCTCTTACCTCTTCCACCATCCTTCTGCCTCCATCCTGTATCCTGCGGTGGGAGTGCGAGGTCCGTCACTTCAGACCTTGCTTTACTACTCCCTCTTCACTACGCGCAGCACAGGGGTGGCGTCATATGCCCGCGCTCAGCATTATTAGCCGGTGGGTAATGATTAGGGAGCAGTAAAGCGAGGTTTGAAGCTTCCTAATGTTGAGCCGACTACAGGGAGATTGTGGTCTCCCAGCTAGTCTGCATTCGCTGTGATGCTCTGAATTTGTGTAAAGCTGATTGTGTTTGTTAATTATTGTAACTTAGATGAACACCATATCATATTTTAAGACAATTTTGAGCATACTAGCTGGTAATTCCAAAGGGTTCACTTACTTTTTCTTGCCACTATTATATGTGTGTTAGTTAATTAAGGAAATTTTACTATGAGCTTTCAATATTTGTTTTTCCCCCATCTGTGTAAACGTGCTCCCATTTATTGTGATATTTGAAGACAGGCAAAGTTAAATTAGCAGAGTACTTTCAATTTATATTACATTTGCTTTAGTGAAAGGAAGAATAATGAACCGGACCTGAGAACTCTTTGAACTACTTCACTAGTCCACTGATCTAATGCATATTACAGCAAATAAAAGAATAGTGTGTGTTTCACCAAGCTGGTAAATGCTGTGTATGTGTTTTCAAAGTGATTAGTTCTGATCACCAAGCTATGTCAATATTTAATCAAGTAAATAGAAAGGCTCAGTCGTTTCAGTAATTGAGTGAAATTATATGGATATGGGAAAATAAAGTCACTTCAAAATATTTTCATTAAATGAAAATAACTTAAGACTGCATATGCCATAAAATAAAACTTGTCTCTTCCACGTAGCTCCTATGAGTTAATTAAGCAATGCTGTTAGGTTTATTAAAAGTAGTCATACGATTTTGTTTGATTTGTATGGTTTGTTTATATCTCACACTGGTCAGGACAATCCATTTCCATTTAGATGAAGTTGAAGCCTATGTATTTGTTAATACTCTCAGATCAATAGCTCTTACTATTTCACCAGCATTAATAACGTTAACATATAATTTATGCCACTTAGACATTCTTGTGTAGTGCAATGAGAAATCTGCTGCATTGGTATGGTAAATGTGCCTTGTAGCTGAATGCTTGATTGCCGCTTGCTGGTCACTCTTTTGGGATTTTTTTTTATCAGGATAATAGGCAAGGTATGGGCCGGAAGTGAACATGGTTGGAGAAAGGGAAAAAATGACCTAGAGATCTGGGAAAGCATGACATCACCTAGAAACATGACATTAGATTGAATAAGGATATCACTTTTTGCTATTATTGAGTGGGAATGCACAATACTTCCTATAGGTTTTGCAAACAATTTACTTATTGTTAGATGCACTATACACTCACTTTACGAGGCTAATCTAAAATCCTTGAGTATTTCTCCAATTTAATGCAAATCAAAATGACAATTCTGGTGTTTTATTTTGGAAGCAACAGACAGTTTACTGAAGAGGAGGCTCTTCAAGTCGAACAAGTCTCAAGTGATTGTTCGTCCACGGACCACGAATCTTTTCTCATCATAAGGAAAATCAGAGGCTGCGGCCCCTAGGACAGCTAAACATAAAACCATATTTGCCGGAAAAACAGTGATGATGCATCATAGAGTTATAACGAAATGTTTTGTCAGGCTTTGCAAAGTTAAAAAAAACAAACCTGAAGGGGTAACGTCAGCTGATGAAGACAAGCTTTATGAGAACGCTAGTGCACTAGATGTGAAGACCTGTGCTTGGGAATAATTTCAAAGTTATGTTTATTGGCCTTTTCAAATTCCTTTGTCTTTACAGCTAACATTTGGAATGCTAGGTTTTGATGGAATAATGCACAATGAGCCACTGACTTGCCAGTATCAGTTTCTTCCTGTAGTTTGATCATTTTAGCAGGCACTTTCCTCATAGCAATGTTTTCTGTGGCTTGTCATCCCTACCCAGAATTTATGATTGATCTTCGCTATCCTTCTGCTTTGGATTTACAACATGTGAATAACATCATTTTATTCGCTTGTCAAACGTGGTTTCTGCTGTGAACAATGTTAAAATCAGCACATTTTGTTCAATAACTAAGCAAACAATTAAAAAAAATGCAAACAACAATTTAAAAAAACTGAAGCATGTGATGAGGACTTATGTAATAAATAAATATTTTTCGTAACTTAAAGATGAGCTGTCAGTTTACTAAAGTCTCCATTTTACACTTAAGTTCAGATAATAAATTTATGGAATAACATTTATGAGTTAAAAAGCAAAAAAGGTTATAAACATCTTATATAAACCATGGGACCCGACATCTTAACTTTCTATACTCTGGATTAGTCTTTCATCTAATGGTGGGCTTAGGAGAAGGGTTTTTTAACTTCAGGACAGAAAGCCAATTGTTACGTTTAGTTTAGCTGAGAGCTGCGTAGGGGATAGTTCACCTTGTTAGCAGGACATAACTTGCGATGGCCAGGTGGCCCTGACAATTTAAGGCTGGGACTGCCTGATGAGATCAATGCGGGTGTTAGCTGCGTATTTTTGTCAGCTCATGCAGTATGTGGCTGTGCATATCCAGCCGCTGGGCGCGCAATGCAGCAGAGGGTCTAGAGATTGGGTCAGTGGGTGGTGCTGTTGGCCAGTAGGCCTCCATGTGCCCTATGCCAAATGGTCAGTTCGGTCCTGCTTGGTACGGTTTTCTAAATGTTTAAACGGTCAGGTTTTAAATTCAAGGTTAGTTTTGGTAATGTTACATGTCCGCAAATATTTCCAGTTCTTTGCACAATGCATTTTTAAAAAAATATTTTTCTCTGTTTTTTACTTGCCCACTAAGGATCGCTGTTTTCAAGTTGACGCTTGACAAGTGACTTTATATTTTCCAGGTTTTAGCTTATTGTACCTATCCAATTAATATATATGCAAATAATATCTAAATTGCAGTAACTTTTTGGTATAATTGAGTTGCATCTTTTTACTTCATCTGGGATGCTAAAATCTCATTTGAAAACTTTATTTTGGTTAATAAGTGTAGACCTCTTCTGGGAAACTGCTAATGTTATTTTTTTTTAAAAAAACATATTCAATGAGTAAGTGAATGTTAGGAAAACAAAATATACATATGTGCTTAGCTTAGTAGGGAATTTACAATTAAAAATGTTGACTACCGTACTTATATCAGCATATACATTCAGACAGGATTAAGTAAAAGTAATGCACATCAGAAGGTTATTAAAATGTAATAAATTGATACTTTAGCCGAAAAAATATATGTAAAATATATGGAAAATCTGGGGTAATTCAAATAAGATTAATTCAAATAAGAATTTCTTACAAATTATATATTTATATATAATTTGTAAGGTTAAACACACACATATATATATATATGTTTAACCTGTCACAGGTTGCTGCTGATCTCATAAGATAAACTTTTAAACTAAATTTTCCTAAACTAATTACATAATGACATACCAAAAGCACAAGATATAAATTGCCTTAATAAATTAATCTAATTATAATTAAAACATAAGAGGCAAGGAAATACTAGCACAACATACAGACAGCTGCTCATCCCCTAAACCAGATGCTTCATAGAAGATAGGAAAATGATACCCACATAGCAGTGCCCCCATGGCAAAGACAGCAACACAAAAATGTGTTATATACCCATTTAGACAAATTAGACAAATATATAGACAAGGAATGTTTACTGATTGAATTTACAGATCAATGCATATGTTTGGTACACTATTGTTAGTCAATTATTAGCTAATGCTATTGTAATAAAAGTACCTGTTTGTTGTACTGTGTAATCATACTCTAGTTTTGGGGTCCCTGCACAGCTAAGCATGTTTTCAAGAAATCTGGCTTTTATGGTAAAATATAAATCACAATTATTGCTGTCAACAATCTTATATTATTTTTTTATTATTATTTGAATACTGATTTACTTGATTAGTATATTTGATTTAGTTCCAACACTTCCATTTATACAGCATTATCTGTCATGTAACGCCAGGTGTTCATATCGTGGACATTAATTCTTGTTTGCGACTAATTATATTTCATGAGTGTTTATTAGAAACCTGTTTAGATAGGCCCTTTGTGATCTGTTTCAAATAGCACATGTGAAAATTATCCTGGTAATTGACAATTTAGTATATTTTTAGATATACCTTAATTAGTATATTAAAACCCCATGTATATACATTTTGTGCTGGATCTCATTCTACTCTAACATAGGACGTTGTGACAGAGTTTGAACCAAAGATTTAATTAGAAAGGAGCAGAATAATATGCTATGACTCTCTTTGCCTACTCCCACACAATATCATCAAAAGGCACTTTAGAAGAGTAACACAATGTTAAACAACTGATTTTGTTAAAATATATACCTCTGGTGTTCCATGATCCTTTTCCAGGTGCAAGTGGGCTATAAATGTTTGTTTTATGAGACTACTATTCTTTTTCTGAGGTGCCATAATTTACGAGAAAATAATGTTGGATATACACCGATCAGCCACAACATTATGACCACCTGCCTAATATTGTGTAGGTCACCCTTTTGCCACCAAAACAGCCCTGACCTGTCAAAGCATAGACTCCACAAGACCTCTGGAGGTATGCTGTTGTACCTGGTGAAATACGTTAGCAGCAGATCCTGTAAGTCCTGTAAGTTGCGAGGTGGGGCCTCCTTGGATGCATCCTGGTGCCATGTGTTCTCCAGGTAAGTGAAACACACACAAGGCCATCTATGACCAGGCCACCTTCTTCCTTTGAAATTGGTCTAGTTCTTATGCTCACGTTCCCATTGTAGGAGCTTTCGGCAATGGACAGGGGTTAGCATGGGCACCCTGACTGGTCTGCGGCTACCCAGCCCCATAGGTAACAACCACAATGCACTGTGTGTTCTGACACCTTTCTGTCAGAACCAGCATTACGTTTTTCAACAATTTGAGCTACAGTAGCTTGTCTGTTGGATTTGACCACATGGACCGGCCGACATGCATCAATGGGCCTTGGCCACCCATGATCATGTTGCCGGTTCACCATTTTTCCTTCCTTTGACCACGTTTGATAGGGACTGATCACTGGAGACTGGGAATACCCCACAAGAACTGCAGTTTTGGAGATGCTCTGACACAATTGTCTAGCTACCCTTGTCAAAGTTCACTTCATCTGCCGGTGGTCATAGTGTTATGGCAGATCAGTCTATACTAAGTTAAATTGCCTTGCCCCAGATCATTATTTCATATGAATAAGCATCAACAGCTGAGCCAGAGCTGGTGGTGACCAAATCCATCTCACAGTCTTTCACTAGGCTTGTCTTCTGAGAGATGTCACAATGTTACAATGTGGACATGGTGAAAATTTTCTTTTTATATGTTTTAAGAGCGCTGTTTTTCAGTTTCTTTGCTTTGCATGTGTTCTGACTTTTAGTGCCAAAACACACTTGCTCTGATCTGTGCCTCTGAAATTCATGGCTTATCCACCACTAGTGGTACAGACAAATACAGTGAGGCAATTTAAGCATGCATGGGATATACAGATGGCTATCCTGAATCCAAGACCAGGGACTGATTAAGGTTTGAGTCTTTACATTGGCAGACTAGATGGGCTGAATGTTTTTTCATCTTCCGTCATTCTATGTTTCCATGTTACGAAATACACAACTCTTTAATGAAATAATTCACAATATTTAATATGCTGTCTCGAAATTTCACTAATCAGCATACCAGGAAACTCTCCAGGTTCGACCCAGAGATCTCGGGGTGAAGCCCCGCTTCTCTTGACACGCCTCGCTCCCCGCCCATTGCCCGTTTAAATTGGGATGCCCGCTGACCCCAGTGGACTGTCCATGCGGTGTCCTGCAAGGGAAGGCTCTGCGTAGCCAGAGCTAAGAAGTTCCCAGATGCTAATCAGTAAGTCAAAATGGTTTATTCAAGGTTTGAAGGAAAGTCAGACATTTCAACTCCCTGCCCTGATGAGATTCTCCTGCATGAAGAGCTTGACTGGCCCTGTATAATGTATAGAAAAAAGTGAAAGTTGTTTAATATCATCTTACTAATTAATCTATGACTTATGCAGAACCAGCTCTTTTGCAAGGCAATCTTATCATGAGCGGCCCTTTATCATGGATAGTTAATATGGTGAGTTAAACCACGACTCTCCTGATAATGCCCTCTTTTAGTAATTAGCCCCATTGGGTTTGCTCTGGTGTTTAAATCAGTTGGAGTGCTTTTTGCGCATGGGTAAAGGCAGTCTCATTAGACACCCCTGGGGATCTCTCATGAGCCATCTGGAGGTGGTATAACAGCAGGCATGCTGGCATCTCCTGAAAGGACCTGGGAATTTGAAGGAGATTCTTAACTTAGCATATGCATAAAAGTGCATATGATGGCTGTAGTGTCCCTTTAAATAACTAATATTATAATTTTTTTATTTGTATTTTCTTTTCACTGTGCAATAAAAATAAGAGACCAGGTTAGAGCAGTAGATACAGCCTATCTAGATTTCAATAAGGCATGTGATACTGCCCTATAAAAGAATAAACTGCAGTGTTTTGACGGTAAAATAGCTGAACGGTTAAAGCAACGATTGAGGATCAGGAGACAGATGGTAGGTTAATGGTGTATATTCAAAGGAAATCTTGTTATTAGTCTTGTAAATCGTGGATTTGTACAGGGACCTAAACTTTTTCAAATCTTTATTAAGAACATTACAAAAGGTCTCAAATGTAAGTTATGTCTTTTTGAAGATGATACAAATTTCTGCCCAAAGAGTAGACATTGCTGGTGGTATAAGTCAAATGGCTGATGATTTAAGTAAATTATAAGAATGAGAGTGTGGGGCAGCTGAACTTTATGTTGAGTCTTTACAGCTGAAACAAAAATGGGCAGACTAGACCGGCCAAATGGTTATCTGCTATGAAATTCTATGTTTCTATATAACATGAAATGAATTGTACTAATGCCTGCACAGCATTTACTGTAATGAGCTTCAGCTGTGGCAATTACTTGGGATAATCAGATGCATGGTGGTATAGGGCTCAATACATTCTTTCCTGTGAACATTAGATACACTTAATAATCAGAAGTCGCCTTACTGATTTTTTTCCCTTTGATTTTTATAGATTTTTTGCAGACTGCTTATTTGTGAATAGGATGTCAGTGTGCTATCTTCTTTTCAGCAAAGGTCTAGATTTTGTATGGGTCATTCAATCGAGCCTATACTGTCTACCTGTATCCAACATTGACTTAAAAAATACTGATGTACATACCCTCAATAGCCTTAGTGATTAGTAAAGTCTAGTATTACATATTTTATCTAGCAAATATAACTATACAGGTAAAACTTTACTTCCAAATTGTACCTTGCTTAAATGTGGATACTAGAATGTGAAAAATTTTGTTTTGAGAGAATTGTTTTAAGTGTGTCCTTACTATTGTAACTGCATTAGTAATTCTTTAAGAGCCAAAACACATGAGCAGCATGGATCCAGGACAACAATTGCATAATAGTTATTGAAAAGTAAAATATGTATAGTGTAGTTGCTTTCATCTAAGTTTAATGCCAAATGGGGGCATAATTTTTTACATTTAAAAAAAAAACAAATAAAAGCTAAATAATAATTATAGCTAAAAAAAATCTAGTTAAAAATTATTATTCAGCTAAACAAAAACAACCTACTTTGATGTGTAGGATAAAGGGAGTCTATTAGAACTTCCGCCAACATGGATGTCAGGTCGTATTGAGGGAGGAGTATACACATTAACTTTACAATTAAAGAAAATGTCTAACTATCCCAAATCCTATTTTATACTTCAGTACACTAAATAAACCAATGTAATGGTGTTTACTGATTAAATGAAGCAATTTATGAGTATTAGAAGACCACCTTGCCTGTATTCCATTGGGTCCAGCTATCTTAACTTCCTGTTCTCGAGATTTGCTTGATTATTGATACCTATTAAATTATTCTTACCTTTTGCTGGCAGCCAATTAGTGCTGGTTTCTTAAAGGATTGGCTAAAGAGAAGGACTTCAGAAGGATACTAATTGTTATGCAACATTTGGCTCGGATCTCTGCTTCCCTGAGGAAGAACAGACTTAATTAAAATGAAGATCTCCATAACAATTACACCGATTGAAAAAACAAAAATCACAAGCTTTAAAAGGTTTTAGGAAGTTTAATGTACCTTTAAGAGCAGGTACATTATATACAAGTATTTTAATTGGCAAATATTTCAAAATATTAAAAACTAAACTAAAAATAAAAACATTAACACGTTTCCTAGTTTTCTTGAAAGGATTTCTCTAACCATTTATATTTTCTTTGTAGTGTTGGTTTTACAAGCAAACCACAATGGATTAAAAGGTGTATATATCCTTCATGTATTTAAAAGAGGCGTTAGATGTTTTGAGTGCAAAAAGGATTAGAAGTGGGATTAAATGCTTATCCTATACATATCCTAGAAGGCACAATGGCATTGCTATGCACAGGTGATACTATATTTGTAGCTGTTTTGGGAAACAATGGACACAGGGGTACAAAGGGCCGTTAATCCTCGCTATACAATAGACAGCATATAGGCATGCATGTCCTCAGGGTAATTTGAGGTTGTAAACATTAAACACATATTAAGGCTTTGCCTTTCATTTGCTGAATTTTTTCCCCCTCTGTAATCATGCTAGGTTGACACTTAACAATTTCACATTAAAGCTTTAACTTCATTTTTATTTCTTCTTTGTAAATAGTCATTAATAACCCTTTGTAATTAATTTGCTTTTTATAGTAAATTATAAATACAAATAATGTTAGCTAATTTTTTTAATTCATTAACTGAAATTCTTTATAAAATGTGCAAATGTATTAAATAAATGCCATATAATGAAACATTTAGAACCCTAACCCTAAATATTTGCCCAGACGGTTTGCCGGTACAATCTAAGCCCCCAAACAGCATGTCTATGCAATCTTTTCCATCAAACAGCATATCTGTGCCCCCAAACAGCCTGTCTATGCCATCTTGCTCCTAAACAGCTTGTCAGTGACCCCAAACAGCTTGTATGTGCTATCCTTGTCTCCAAACAGCTCGTCAGTGTCCCAATAGTGTCTGTGCCCCCAAACAGCATACCTGTTCCATTTTTGCTAAACAGTTTGTTTGTCCCCCAAACAGCCTGGGGGGGCATACATACATACATACTCTCTCTCATACAACTGCAGGGGCAAAATCTATTTTGCCCTGATGTTACATTTTCAGTCAACAGCATACCTGGCTACTTCCCAGGAAAGGCCACCCAAAGATCTGTTTTGAGGGAGTGGCTTCCTGTAGAGGTGGGGGTATTAGTGCAAGGGGCAGAGGTATCCACACAAGAGGCAGAGCTGGCCGTTGTGGAGGCTTAAATTCATTAGGAGTAGGTGGGGGAGTGGGGCGTGGACTAGGAATGGTCAAATTCTGTTCCCTCGCCAAGAGGAAGATGACCCAGTGACCTAGGAAGCAGACATTCACCTAGAGAGCTCCCAGGTGTGGCCAATTTTTGTGACATGAGCACAGTAGCTTGTAGGATCCACCAAGTAGGAGAGGCTTACCGTTTGTTTATTTTTACAGAAACACTTTGCAGAGCAGAAGATGAGCCAAGAAACACATTGTTTTAATTACTTAAATTAATGTAGCAAAATGGAGACACAAATAATTGGGATTGGCAAGCAACTAATGATAGTAGAAGATAAACTCAGTACATCTACCACCATATAGTCTAAGACATAAAAAGAAAAGCTAAACATGAACTACATAGAAAGGCTATCACAATCCTGAAAGCAGACAGGACGTTAGTAATTGGGCTGCATTTTTACATAATACATAATTTCAAAAGAATCTCAGTTATTTTGAGATTGTAATCTAAATTCCTGCCCATTTTTTCTATTTTGAAACCTTCTTGTCCTAACAAGTATGACCTTTGCTGATAGTCACATTTTCTTCATACAATGTGCAAATAGAAAGGGTCATTTTTCATGATAGTTATGCGTTTCAAAGAGTTTCTGAAAATCTATCTGTTTGCTATAGAAATTTACTAGAAGGAGAAGGTAAATGGATTAATTACCTTTTCAGTGTAAGAGAATAAAAAGATGTGTCTTGTCTTTATCAGATCTGATTTCAATGAGTGACTAGAGCCTTTTCAGAGGCACATATACTTCTAATGACTTAATCACCTAATTAGGTGACTTGCAAAGGCCACTGGCAAATGAGCAGAGTTGTTTTCTAATTCCCAAGCATATTATCCTGAAGAAAAGAACACTGATTTAGCCCATGCGATCTCTCTATTTAGATTGTATAGACAAAGCATTAAGATTAAAAAAAAACAAAAAACTAAAGTCTTTGAACAGGAAATACCACATGGCTAATACTTTGCTAGTTTTATTTCAAAATGTCTCTAGCTTTTCAACAACAAAGGTAGCTTAGGCTTTTTTTTACTTAAGCCACTTAAAAACAAATCCTTTACAGTAGTTTTAAATGAACCCTTCATTTTATCCAGCATTATGTTTTTACATCTGACAGGATGTGTTTAAGCTACCTACAATAGTAGGACTTATGCTGCTGGTCTGCTTCCAGTTTATTCCAGTCTTCTCTGTAACAAATAGTTTGTACATTTACCCTGTCCTTATAAAAAAAAGGGAGCGTGATTCACAAGCACAAAAGACAAGGCGTCTTGCGCCTGAAAGTGATTCTGCTCCAAAACGCCAGACTCCATGGTCTTTATCAAGTCAGTTTTTATAGCTTATTTAGAAACAAATACAGCAGAACGTATTCCTCATCTCCCACATGGGAGAGGCAAAAAGTGCAAAGCAACCATTTTTTTGAAGGGGTGATGACGTGTTGTGGGTCACACTTGCAATTTTACAACCGACGCGTAGAATATGAAAACTATCTACTGGTATTCATCTATTTCTTTCCCCTCTCGTAGCTTTCCTGAAACATCCCAAGCCCTCTGCAAACTATCGATTAAAACCAAGCACCAAATCTCTCACTTTAATGGCAAAATACTCATTACCCTTCTTTTTAATTCAGCTATTTTTTTTGAGTGACTGAAATGCATATTTACCAAACATAGAAACATGAAAAAAATACTACAGGAACAATGTATTTCTGAACAATAACCTAGGGAAGACTCGAAGCTTTCAGCCAATTTGGCAACCTTATCTTAAAGGTCCATGAATATAGAGGACTAAATGGACTACAATATGCACTATGTAATCCTGCCTTAAAATAAATTCACCAAAAAGGACTGCTGAGAACATTAATTTAAGGTTCACAGTTCTGCAAAGGTCCAAGTTAGGGCCTGACTGAGGCAATCAGCCAATAAAATGGCCACATGTAGAGGGATCCAGCCGTCAGAAGCATGTTAGAGGCCAAGATATACTGCAAAGCTACAATAAATCATGCAGGAGGCCCGATGGCCAGTCCAGGTCGGAATTGAATTGTGGTATAAATGCTGGCTAAAGTCTAACAAAAATATTTAGTCACTTTAGTCAATTTTTATTAGTTTCCCAGAGGATTGCAACTCTCTTGCAGCTGTTAGATGCCATTTTGAGATTTTTGACATTGATGGTTGTAAAGTAACTGGAAATACAGTGAGCCTAACTGGGATTTCTCCATTAAAGCATATGTACAAAAAAGCGGTCTGTCTAGAGAACTAGCATGAGAAATTAGACTATTTGGCAGAGAGATAGATTCAATAAATAGTGATTTGATACACTCAATGAACACCGGTGACATAAAAAAGAGTTAAGGAGAGATATATGCATACCTCCCAACATTTCAAAGAGGGACACTTTTGTTTTAGGGGATGTGGTTAGGGGCATGGCTAGGGATAGGCTTTACAGGACACTTTATGTGATTTTGTAAATTGCTCTTTATGTAGAAAAGTATGTAGAAAAGTATTGAGAAAAAAGAAGAAAATGCATTTTATTGACCAAATTAAATTTATGACTTGAGAAAGGACCAGAGGTGGCCTGTAACGTTGGCCGTGCTGATTTAAAGAAATTGGTGTTAAACATTACTATAAAGACCCATGAGTGGCCATCTTTCTTTGGTTACACACATATATATATATATATATATATGACTAAGGTCAGCAGATCAACCACTTTATTAACTGTAATGTCTATATTAACAATAGCTGTGCAAGTCAGCATGGGCTTCAGTCTTTCTCTGGCTCTGGATTAGATAAATAGACAGGTAAGTAGATAGAAGGAACGGAAAATGAAATAAGATGCAGACTGGCTGGGACTTTTGTGCAACGACTTCCCACACTCATACGCAATTGTAAAGAGGCCTTGACTTGCTTTATCCTGCACCATGGCTCCATGCTATGCCTGGGGAGTTTTCCCTTTCCTTCGTGTATTTACATACGTATTGTCTTTATTGCCATTTTTAAAGTTCCTGCTACAATAGCCATTTTAACTTTTTTGTGCAACTTTAGGAAGATGTCTAAAGCATGGAGACATTCATGAGTCTAAATGAAGATTTAAATTTTTGGTAGGCGTTGTATATGACACGGTAGAAATCTAATCCCATTGTTTTCCATTGAAAATCTATAGACCAGGAACACTCTCCCTTGTTTGAATGGTCTAATATCCGACGTGAAACAAAAGATACAACCATTGTGACTGTCACCAGTGGCTCTATTAGAAACAATCAATGCTATTCCAAAGCTACATGGAGCATGGTGTGATTCCATTTACTATTGTGGCCCAAAGAGAAGAAAATCAGGTAATTAAATGTGAGAAATCGTATAACGACAGGAGCTTCTTTCTGCTCTGTTAGGTATGTGAAGATACTTGCTCAGCCATAGAAGGCAGAAGATGGTGGAAGAAAAAGGCAGCATGGTTTTAGACAATAGTCTTACATTGCTCCTAAATGCACCATGTACCAAACACAGTTTGTTGTCAGGAACTGACAAGCCAGCCATGTCCTTCTCAAGTGGGCCTACTTCCCATCCATTTGAAAAGGCTTGGGTATGAGGACAATTCACTGAGTGTGATATGGTTTATGCTTCCAGATTCCATTGTTCTTTAATTGAAATGCATGCAAAGGAGGTGTGGTTGTTTTACCATATACAAGAAGAGGCAGGCATTAAGGAATATTTTTAAACACTAAAATCATTCCTGAAATGTAGTCTCCCTGGTGACCAACACAATTAAGATTATATCATTATAACCTTTACATTTAACATCTATAGATCTATTAGGCAAACTATTAGGCAATCTATTATCCTTTTTAAGTAGAGGGCAACACGATCAGAAGTGTGTATGCGGACCACATTTTATTAATAAACTATGGTACAGTTTGTTAGCCCCTTACACCCCCCAATAATAGTTCAGCTCCCCATTCCCCACCAATTACAGAATTACATAATTTAGCACCCCACCGCCAACATTAGCCTTATTGATTGTGTTTTAACATGCATTGTGGCTATTTTCAGTCTACAACTGAACATAAAACATGTTTGCATTTTTTAAGCCAAATATCTCCATATGTGATGTTGTGATTTATGAAATAATGAATAATCATATGTCTAGTAAGTGTGGCTGAAAATCGTAAGAACATACAGCAGGCAGAAAGTATGTAACATGGTGCAGCCATTAGCGGGATATTTGCTTTCCATAGACATTTTGCAGTATAAAATGTGCTATGCATTGTGCATCCAATTTTTAATCCTTGATTTTTAATTAACAATAATACATTATTATGTACTTTTAAACAATGGTGAATTAATTAAAACATAATATTTGAACAGAAACTTTATTCATTTGCTAAAGAGATTTACTTAAAAGTACATACCCGAGTAAGGGTCATTGCTGGACTCAATATCCAACATTTTAATGCAAGGTTATGGCAAATAATATGTGTATTTTATTTATTTGACCGTACAGTTTGGGATTTTCTGAGTGCTCTTAAGATATTTTCTCTCTTTTTTTCTAACAAAATGTATTATTGATCAACAATGTTGTATAGTGATGCAAACAATTCAGCTTTTTGTAGGAGGAGACAAGAGCGCAAAGTGAATTAATATTCCTCACTCTGCAACCAGCCCCTGACCTCAGCCCCATCCTGTTGTGTTTGAAGAGCAGTGGAAATAAGTCCTTCTTTAAGTTGTTAACTGGTTGTCTTTATGTAGCATCTGTTTACATTAGTGATGTAATTGCAGTGATAATAAGCTCATTGATTTAGCATCTAAGAAAATAATCACTGAGGACATCACATTTGTCTTGCTTTCCTTCACGGGCTGAATAGATAATGTCGATTCCTGCCATTGTCTCAAAAGAAACAGGGCAATAGCTATCACTTCCCTGACATCTACCTACATTCTAAAAAAGAAGTTTGCTACACCTAATGTGTGATGAGTAAATATATTTGCAGTACTGGCTCAAGACTAACAATGTTAAGAAAACATTTCTTGACATTTTCAATGGAGGTGCACCAGGTCTATGTTTGCTAACATCTATCAGTGTAACGTAAAGAATTGAGGAAAACTCTAAGTTAAAACATAAGGGTGAAATCAACAATAGATGACCCTGCTCCAAAAAGTTCACCTCTCAGTCAACCTCATCCTATCTTTTCTGCAGTGGAACATAATGAACATGGTTTTACAAGTGTGCATAGATCTCATCTGGGAACTTTTAGCTCTGTCTTCAACTGTATTCATCTAGTTAGTTTGCTAAGTAAATGACGAAGGAAATCAACTTTCGTCAAGTGCAAATCAAATCCATATGGATTGAATAGTTTCAAATCCCTATCTTTATAATAGCATTTCACCCATTTTGAACAGAGTATATCTCATTAAAATGTGTTACTATTTCATTTGCTCCCAAACAAATAAATTACATAATATCAAGATAAAGTAATAGCTTTAGTGTTGCCAAGTAAAACCAAAGTAATTAAAAAAAAAAACTATTAAAAAATGGATCCAAGGTTGTTAAACAGAATCTGCTCTCTTTTAATCTGACATGCAATTAAAATATACATTTGTGTTTATTTTATCATATACTTTCTATCATTTAAAATCTTAAAAAATAAAGCAATATGATCAAATGTATGTATTCAACCAATAGCCTTAAAGTGGGTAATATGGTATCATTCCAAACTTAAACTATACTGATGCATTTTGTGAGTTTATTCTTAGAAATATATTGACTCTGTGTTACAAGTCATAAAATGAATCAACTTTAAAGGTAAGAAAGGTAGAATGGTCTACAAAATGTCAAAATATTCTTAAACAGCACAACATCAAACACGTATCTACTGTTTATATGACATTTACCTTTGAAGCCTTTTGTAGCTAAAAATGTTCCACTACAAAACATAGGCCCATAGGAAAATATGATGAGACCTGGTCAGTGTTTCCGATGACTTTTAAAGGAATAGACAGTGATGACAACAGAACAGGTGTGATACTTTTACAGAACTGATCAGGTGCAAACAAAATAATTAACATGTATTCTTTAGACGATTTTGATCCCTACGGTAAATAGTCACAGACAAAAGTTCTAAACATTCTTTATTTCAAATCAGTTTATTAATACTTGACTGTGTGATCACAAAGTCGGTCAGTTTAATCCTAGTTTGTAAATGGTAGGTGAAATGTTCACTAGAATCCTAAGAATTTTTATATTTTATATTTAAACCTACAGACCAAATATGATGAATAAACAATTCAGAAAATCTGTATTCATGCTAAATATATTTTATTTGTATTGAAGAGATATGACTAAAAAACAGATAATTACCAATAAAACATATTCATTTTGGAGCGCATGTCTCTATAGAGTAATTTATACTGTAACAGACATTATGTTTCAATGAATTCAAATATACTAATGGAAATGGTTCCCCCATTTTAAATATTAAGACTACACGTGTAAGTGTACAGATTGTGTAGGTAACGTTGTAAGTAGTAGAACCTATTCAGTAACATACTGCAGGAAAATGAATTGTATGTATTTTGTAGTTGTGCTCTCATTCTCTCTCTTCCATATTCTGAATAGTTGATGTAAAATTTACAAACTGGAACAAACTCAGCTACTTGGGGTTTAATAAACCCTTCAATTGGTGATAGGTGCACATCTTGGACTAATCCGTATGATTTCAATTTGAGCACAATTTCCAGAAAACTATACTTCACTGTTAAATTACATTAAACATGCAGATCTGAAACATTTTCCTGATTAACATGTTAATTTGCATGGAGAAGATATAAATATGACTGAAAGGAAATTGCATCATATCTAATTATATTGATTGGGCTTTTTTTACTTATAGATTTTAGATTATGCAACTCTTAACAATATTTATTCCTTAAGAAATACAAAAGGCATACTTTATCTGAAAATAGAAATATATATTGATTTTATATCGCACAGCTAACCCATACCGACACATGTGACAAACATAATAAAACATCCAAACACTACTAGGCCAGGTTTCAAGAATTAAAATATTTAATGAATACTAAATTGTATTGGTATAAAAATATAACTGGAAAGTAATATTTTTAGGGCAATGGGAAATAGGTTAATAATAAGAAGAGAAACAAATTAATATTAAATAAATAATTATTTTTGGCTACATGCGGTAAGGAGTTTTATAACCAAGCTACCAGTCTTTAAAAATAATTACAATAACAACAAATTAATGCTTTATAAAATAAATACAACCAACAGTTACATATGCTATTAATATTTTGAAAAACTATGATTTAAAAACCCAAGGCCACATGTTTTCTATGGTTTATTTCTGTATTTGCAAGCACCATGGTTTTCTAACCAAACCAAAGAACCTAGTATGAATTTATGGGGATATTGTGATGCCCATAAAATCTATTGCTTTTGAGGCAACCGATAGGATTTAACCTACAAGAATAAAATAATGCGGCCTTTTGAGAGTTTGCAGAGGAGTTTGAGTCAGTGCCACGCAGCAAATTAGTGTAGGAAAAAGTTTAAAATCCGTGACGGAGGCATGCACCAGTCATGGATATATAAATCTAACCTCATCTTAAAATTAATATAGGGTAGCGTTGGCATCAGTTCTTAAAATACAATAATGTGACATTGCGAAGGAACAGGAATAGAAGTATATTGTAAGCTGTTATTATGCTGCTTCATTCCAGCTGATTTACCATATTAAAAAAGAAAAAAAACACCTCACATTTATAATGTGAACCATGGGCACATACCATGCTGCCCTCTTCTTTGCCTGCTTTAGCTACGTTCCTTTCTTGAGTGGAAAACCCCAACAGCAATGATGGGGATGGATAAATCTGCATCATGTCTGTAAAGTCGTTCTATTTCCTTCCACTTTCTTGTGTTTCCTTTCTTCTATTTTCTCCACTGACAATCTATATATAGGAACCCAGGGGCAATGCTGTTAGAAGGGGCCCCCTTAAGCATACATATGCACACATATACTGTACATACTAACACGCAAATTGCACTGGCATTACATTTGCCCAAAAATCATATTCAAGGGGACAAGAGGGTACCTAGGGGGTCCTTCATGCAAAGCAAGATTCTGTTCTCATAAATTTATGAAAATTATAACAACTATCTGAATGTTCCGATAACCAGGTGTCCATCGGACAAGACAGTATAAAATAAGCCTTTTTCATGGAACCACCTATACTGGTTTTGTCCTTGTGCCGATAAAATGTAACCCTTTAAGGACAATGGGCGGTCCCTAAACCCATTGAAAACAATGCATTTTGAGCCCATACATGTAAGGGCTTTGTCATTAAGGGGTTAATATGCATAGACACAAAAGCATAACGCACACACACGTGCATATTCAAACACGCAATCACATATATGCTTTATAGGTACAAGCACATGAATTCACACAGAGATATACCCATATACATGCATATACACTGGCACAGATCCAAGCCATTGCCGGTATAGTATCTCTTTCCCTGTAGATGCAGGATCCTGACACAGAAACACGGACCCTTGCCTCTTCTTTACAAGCAGAGAGAGACATGCAGCTTCTACTCTTACAACCTATAACTTGTTTTGACCATTGTTACCCATCCCCTGCCTCGATATAGTGCTATTGTGACATATTTAATGTAGTATTCTCTGGATATGTTTCAATATGTAACTAATCTAAAATTTCTTTTAATATATCATTTATAGAGCGTTCTGTAATCTCTGGGCGTGAAGCTAATAAAAATAGTGTTCACTGCATGTTCGCTTGCGCCATTGGATGCCATTAAAAATGGCATCCTTGCTTTTGCAACATCTGTTTTGCTGGTCAGTGCTGGTTGTAATAATAACATAAATAGATGGAGAAATGGCAAGAAGTATAATTAATATATACAACAATGTAAATTTCTTTGCAAATTCAGCATGATCTATCGTTATATTGCTACCACAGGGGAAAATGGCGTATTGTTAGCATCGCAAATTATGGAGATTCCCATTTTATCGCAGATGTAATTCTGACTAAAGCATGAAAATGGACCATGCCCAACCACTGATTTAGTTTGCGATGCGCAACAAAAGAATAAAAATTGTACATTTCACACAAAATCATTACCCCTACCATAAACAAAATGGCTGCAACTGCACCTCGAGTTGGATCAATACTCGGCCCATTATCTTAGTAAAAGAAGCAGCAAATCACATTTACGCGGAATGTCAGACTCATTATTATAAGCAGATGGCAGTCTTTGGACTACAATGCGACCAAGAAAATACGGACATCATTTCAAATTAAAATCTATAATGCTAATACACATCTCAAAGTCTTTGTGCAGCCTTGAGTGCATTAATCTTCTGAGTGATTTACCAGTGTGGATGTTGGTTTAAATATTGTTTTCACTTGAGTGGCTCTAAAAGGAATGCTTTTAACCAGGGAAAGTTAACATTTATTCAGTCCACATTGATAAAAGCTAATAAGCTGTTTTCTTTTTCGGAGTTAATCACAAATAGGAATTAATTGGTTAGTTTAATTGCTATATAGAATTAGAACAACTGATAAGGATAGATTAAGACAATGTATTATTACCTTTTAGGAAACATACACAGATAGTGTTTTATCTGTGTGTTTTTTTGTACCGTGCTTAGGATAAAGGAATATGGCTAATTTTAATTTTAGATCATTTTGCAGATCTCATAAACTACTTTAATTTCATGTGGACCGCTGCCTTATTTAAGCGATCATAGGCCTTGTTATTTTCTAATGAGAAGCAAATTGTTCCCCCTCCAGAAAAAAACCCTATATATATATATATAATATATCTAATATATATATATATATATATATAATGCTTTTCACCATTCTGACTAATGCTTACCAAAAGTGTGTGTTTTATTCTTTGTACTGAGAAATAAAGATGCAGAATCTATATATAACTTATTTCTGACAATTTCAGAGCCATAACATTTCCACATATTTAAGAAGAGATATATCTTAATATCGCGAGTAGTTTTTTAAATGTCTTAATGAAATATTATGTACCAATTATTATTATTTTCGTAGGGGCTGTTTTCACCAAGGTAATTTTCAAAATATATCTTTTGACATCTTTCTTTCTGACAGCTATAACATAAGAATAAAAGTTGCTTTAATGTTTATCAAATGTCATTGTATTTTATTTAATGTTATACTACTGCTTCAAAGGTATTTTGTGCCTATAGCTGTCAAAATAATAGAGGTTTTTTTTCCCTATTATTTTGCAAAAAAGAGCAACATATGCAGTTCTTTACACCTCATGGTCTACTGTTCCATTTCTTTTGCTGACTGCATACTTAGAGAGATATCTACTTAACACTGTCAAAAGGTGTTGTAAATAGGAGGCAAGCTATTGAGAAGCTTGAAGAAGGCCATTCCGCGTGACCTCCTTCTGCCCCTTTCCCACTCAAGGTCACATCTTGGCTGCTTCAAAACAGAAGGACCTGACAGAATTGCATGGAAAGAAACTATAAACTCAACCCACCGTTTGCCACTAATGCTTTACAGCCTACAAAAGGTCTTCCTTTAGTCTCAAAGACAGCTTTTTTTTCTGAAGTATTCCCACCAGAAAAAAAAGTAAATGAAAAAAAACCTTCATCCTTTGTGCATTATTCATTTTGTATTCATGAGAGTAGGCAAAGTAAAAACACAGCTAAAAACAAACCTCTCTCTTTGCAATGATGTGTGAATAAAGAGATATCTATAAGTACAGTGCATTTCTGCTTCAACTATGTGCATTTCCTGCTCAAATGATACAATGACCAAGAAATTGGGAGTAAAACGGTAAACAAGATTTTAGCTCCCCATGGAATATTTCACATGACTACCTGGTGAAGCAAGTTATTTCTTGAGCAAATTCTGTTAAACAGAGCACACGGTTTCTCGATTAATAAAATATAATCCGACTTGAACACAATAACAAAGCTAAAAATTCAACCAGGATTTTTTTCTTCCAATATTTCTACGTTTGTTTTCTCTTTTTTTAACAAACAAAAGACAATAACATGGGAATTAACAAATGTTTAATTTATCAAGGACAAAGGTTTAGGCCATTTTAACTATAATATGTCAACTATAGTAGCATGATATTTCCACTGTAAAGTGACTGGTTTTCATTTTGATTTATGCCAGCCACTCTTCCACCACATAACCGACTTGTGTTTCTAAGTCATCTATATAAATGTTTATTATTTAATTGTTAAATGCATTTAAAGCATTCCTTGTAAAATAGTACTGGGATGTGTAACTGTACATGCAAATGTAATTGTGGGCGAAGCTAATGTGTTTAGAGCCTCTCTTACGGTGCATCCCTGCTTGGGAGCATCTCAAGTTTTAGCTCTCTTATGGCATTACAAAGGAAAAATATCATATATTAATATAAACTCAAAAAACTACACATACACCATTCCGCACATGGAACACGGAGTAGCAATATTTATTCTTGCTTATAACATACCAGTACTCTCTGGTGTAGCGTTTCCATGTGCACCAGCTAGAATGGTCTACAACAATGTAACAGTGTTGTGTTATTCACACAGTTTAATACCTATTGCTTGTGCTGCACCAGTAATTTGTACATCTTCATTTGATAGCTGCATATGCAAAAGTGCCTTGGTGGTGTAAACCTGACCTGGTCTACTTGTAAGTTGACATGATGCACATTTCTGCAGCTAGAAGTCTGTTCATATCTGATGGTACTAGACAAGCAGTTAATGATCTGCATTGATTTTTTGGGTATCATCAGTGTCCAGACCTTATAAAATTATGTTGGCAAGTTTCTCTAATGGGGTCCCTGTTGATTAGGTTGACTCTTCAGCACTAGATGCTAATGTTAATTTTACACAAAACAAATTCTGCAGGTTTTTAATTGGCTCTCCATTTATTTATACATAAATCATTGATTTTAACATGAAATAATTTACTCTCAACAAATTTTACTGTACAATATCTCATAATAATTTAGCTGCCATTAATCAGCTTTTCTACATTATTCATATTTTGGTATAAGCTTATAATATGCTGTATGTCATATCATGGCCAGCAATCTTGGAATTGAATACTAAAAGCATTTGTAGTGATTTTGTTTGCGTTATATCTATTTTTTCCCCCATTACCCAATGGGAAAGTCTGAAGGAAAAGTTAATTAGTTATTCTGTGTTGCCGGGGCCCTAGACATGTTCTATTGATTAGATGATCCACCATGCTTATTAGTGAACATGGTGAAAACAAAAATGATAGATGGTCTCTTAAGGTGACCATCCATGGCAAGTATGAAAGGGAGGTGAAGTTATAATCTGCTCTCTCATATTCTTCTTTGCTTTTGCCATACATAGTTCAGTCCCCTGTGAGTGGTAAGCAGGGATTCGGACAAAGGTTTCCCTGCCAGGATGAGACAAGTATGGAGAAGAGTGAAAAGTTCAATGTATGATGGATGAGCCAGTAAGAAGGAAGGTCACACTGTCAATGAGACACAGGAGAGGATTCTGGGAGAGAAAAGGGTATCAGTTAAGTTATTAAAAGAATATTTAAAAAATAGTTGAGGAAGGTATGCTTTGTTAAGTTTTTGACAGCTAATGAAGAAGTGTCTAGTGGTGAAAATCAGAACAAAGGTCTTCATGTTTGCTGAGCCACAGGAACTGGTTTAAACACAAAAGGTGTTTGTTAGTGTACCTCCAAAGATTTAGATAAGGAGAAACATGTTACCAAATCATAGTAAACAAAGACAGATGTATTCCCAATGACGAGGAATATAAATGGAATGGGAACTTGCTGCTTATACCTATGCCATTACCGTGTATTCTCTGTATCCAGCTTTCAATTATTGAACTTTTGAAAGTTTAGTTATAATGTTATTTGACAATATCAACTAGTAATACATTGTTCACCATGCTAAAGCATTTACCATGTTGTCCCAAGTTAAGGGTGCCACAGGCTATATGCTACACCTCTGGAGATAGATAAGCCCTCTGTGTGTCATCACACCTAGAACTTTTATTTTATACCATTCAGATGGTATGGGCATGATTCTTGGGGTTGCATAGCCTGGAGATGATCCCTTTATATTCTACCCAGGTTAATTATAATTCAGCATCCCAGCTGATGCTTTTCTCCGTAGTATTTCATAGCTGAAGTCCATAATTGGAATATATTTACTTCCTGATGAGTTATTAGAACGGTTTAGTCACTACAAGGATAACATACAAATAATAATTTTGGATGGCCTATTAAAAGATTTTACATTTGAAAAGTCTCGGAGCTTGTTCTGAGTGTACGTTGGTTAGTTTGCACCACACAATATGCTGAACGCTTAGAACAAATATACATAACATAATTATAAAAAGGTTGATTCAAATGACAATACTTCTTTGGTAATGTTTAAGAAGTACACATTAGAGGCTAGATGAACCTCCAGCAAACCATTGTTGGTGGGCTGCTACTATAGAATCATGAACCTTTATACATTGTTAAGGAAATCATAGGGGAAAAATACTAAATTATAAGGTCTATGCAGTAGGTTATAAATGTACAGGTTTCTATTTTAATTTACAAAGCTTATCCTAATTTGAGTACAGAGGAGACAATTCTAAATGTAAGCCTCCAGGAGATGCAGATGTTTAAAAGCCCAAGAACAAGCAGGTATGTGAAATTACCTGGCCTAACAACCAGGGGCGTAACTAGAAGCCTCAGGGCCCTGGTGCGAGAATCTGTTAAGGGCCCCCCACCCCCAACCCATCTACCCCCTTTCTCAGGCTATCTACCCTCTCCCCCTTCTCACTATCTACCCCCTCTCCCCCTTCTCACTATCTATTCTCTCCCTACCCCCTTCTCACTATCTACCCTCTCCCTACACCCCATTCTCATTATCCACCCTCTCCCTACCCCCCTTTGCACTTACCGTGCAGTCCTGTGGTGGGGGTGGAAGGCCTCTGTCTTGCTGCTCTACCGCTGCGCGCACGGCTTCACTGCTGAGCGCCGGCATATGACGTCATATGCCGGTGCTCAGCGTGAATCGCCGGCACCCGAGACAGACGCCTCACGCTCCCACCACTGCAGTCGGGGCAGCGCTGAGGCAGGCGGTGGTGAGCGGTAGCGAGCAGAGGAGACAGAAGGGCCCTGGAGTTCGCCAGTCAGGGGGCCCAAAGGGGTGCCGAGGGTGTTTTCAGCAACCGCTCGCAACCCCTTGGGCCCCCCTGACTGGCAGAACTCCAGGGCCCGGTAGCAGTCGTGACCCCTGCGACCCCGGTAGTTCCGCCACTTCTCACAACTAGGAGTACAGCAATGCTCAAAAGAATTGTTCCTCTTAGCTGAACAACAGATATTGTTGCCTAAATAAGAGAGTCTGCTGGATCATAGTGTATGTATATTAACTTTTTTTTAAGGATAACAGGTCATAAAGAAAATAAAAATGCTTTTCGGATGTAGGAAGTATTAAAGAAAGATTATTAAAACTGTGGTAGAAATATATCATTATGTTATGCTATGGGACATATTCTTGAATGCTCACAAAAAAGCTGGCTTTATTTTATGAATATATTTATATATATATATATAATATATATAGTAAATCCTATAAAGCCTAGACATACCTTTAATTTCATCTACATTTTCTAAAATTTGAACATAATAGACATAAAACTACCAGCATCCTCAACCAAAGGAGCTAAAAGTCTAACAAAAGATTAATTACCAAATATTGGGCTCGATTCAGTGACCTGACTAAGCCGTAATTAGCCTCAAGGGTGTAAAAAATCCCCCAACACAGTAAGCGATTCATCAGCCTGAGTAAACCTCATAGAATGATCATAGGAAAACCCTGCCCCCTGCCCTTGAAGGGATTCAATGAGATGCATAATGGTTACAAGCGCCTACAATGGATAATATTTTACCCGGTACATTTTAGGCCATCAAATCTTTGGCCAAACCTCCACCAGGCCTGTATAAATTAAATGTAGACGCTGTAAAAGAACCATTTAAACACACTGCAGACGCGCAGTCAAGGAAAAATAAATCTTAGCTAGGATTTTTAACCCTCTCAATACTGACATAAGATATCAACCACACCGCTACTCCTCCACACTTACACACTACGAAGCATAAGCAAACCTCACTTACAAGTGCCATCATGACCGCTACCGTTTACACATACATAGCCCCTACATTTAACACCACCAATCACACCACTCACCGTGTAATATTTTAAAATAAAAATGTGGTTATTACTGTTTATTGGATGCAGAGTTTCTAAGATGTGCAAAGGTGTTCTATGTGCAATTTATTGTGCAATGCTGTCCTCCGATACCCACTGTCAAATACCTCCAGTGTCGACCCTCTCTGCCTCTTTCTCTCTCGGTCTTTCTAAATGACCTCCATTCCTTAGTCTTGTGTTCAAGCTCAACAAACTTCCATACACAGGCCATTGCCTGGCGGTTTTGCAGGGGCTTATATGAGTTTCCCATCCCAATTAGCTGTAATCCATATTTCCTGTGACAATCTGCATGCTCAAAACTTGTTTTGGATTTTTTTCCTTTGATCTAATTGGTGTTTAAGTGGTTTGGCCATTCTCATGGCGCACATTGTGGTGTGGTTAGGTGATATGGTCACTTCCTGCTTATGTCCATGTTTGCTTTTTAATGGTCTTGTACATACTGTGTACAAAATTCCCATTCTGTATTTTCGGACCACAATTAAATTTAGTCAGGTCCGTTGAATTGAGCGAATTATGTATTGATAATTTCAAATATATTCATAGACTACCACACAGGTATTCCTTATGTTACCTTCCGATCACCTCCTTATATAAAGGTTATAGATTGTTAGGATTTCAGCTCATTGATACAAATACTAGACAGGGAAGGCCTTGTTAGCATGATGGGAGTTGTAGTCCATTGTACCTGTAATGATAGATATTGATAATCACAGTTGCTATCATGTTGCCAGATCGAATTCCTCATTACTACCATATACAGCATATCAGCTAAATGAATTCCGGATTAAAAAACAACTCCAAGTAGATTATAGTTTGGGATATTTTCTCTCACCTTTCCTGTTTTGTTTATTGAAACGATTTATCATTTTAACGTAGAAAAATATGAACACCCAATGCAAAATTATCCAGAATAATAAATAGTGCTGTTCACATAATCAGTCAGCAGGGGTTGCCATTAGAGTGCTATAGAAATGTTTCCAACGCTCATGGAGTTTTTTTTCTCTCTTCCTACTGATAACAAATGCTGAAGTCCTTCTTATTACCAGCACTCATTTAAATTTCAGACTGCTACCATTTCCTATGTCTGCACATACATAATGTTATAAAAAAAAATGCTGAAATGCATTTTCTTTTGTTTTTAGTTTTCTTTCAACTATAGTTAGAAGATATTTCTCAAAAATATACATTTATATTAATATGTAACATCTACAATAAATATTTATTTATAATAATGTTGGAATATTTATCATAATTTTTTAAATATTCATATAAATTCTTGAATTTCAAATATATATTTACTATTCTGTAGATATATATATTATATATATATAAATTTATTATCTAGTCTAAATACTTTTTTATAAGTTGTCTTAAGCCATCTGCATGTCCTTTGTTTACCTCTGCAAAAAAAAGTTAATTGTCAAGGTATTATTAATCATCTAACTCTCTTTAAACTCTGATTTATTATGCTTTAATAATGAACTTTAAACAAAAGTTATAGGAGACCAATTTGGAAAGTCAATCTTTTGAGAAAAATTAAGCAATACTTCTATTATAATGGAATAAACCCAGTTTTAATCAAAGAATATTTATTTTACTTTCTGTCACCATCTCCCCAACAATAAAATCCACAGGGTATGCATTTTAATTGGGGGAAGGGTATTTCAATTTGCTGATGTAGGTCTAAGCATTTAAACTTCTAATTTTGTCATTTTTTTTACTTTTTAGTCTCCTCTTTGCATACATGTATTTCTAAATGCCAGAATCTGTCCAGTTCTGATGTAAGCCAGTTTTAACTGGTGAATGTCAGAAACTATTGACCTGACAAGTGCTTTTCTATGCTTTAGCTTGGCAGTGCTGTCTCTTTTGTGGAGATCATGGATATAAGGTTTGGGGTGGTACTGTCCTTAGATTTTTTAACCGGGCTTGAAAAGCAGAACCGACGAAGCATTCCATGTTATGTTATTAAAAAAAAAAACTACTTACGTTAATAGAAATCCCGTGTATGATTTTTGCTATGCCCCAAACAAATAATTACACATAATTCATTTCTTTATAAGAGCTTAGAAAAATAGGAGTAAGAAGCTGGGGACAGTATAATAACTAGAATAAAAATAAAAATTGTACATTTAAAAAAAAATATTGTGGACTATTAAAATTAAATAAAGTGTAAAATACATTTCTGCTTCATTCTTTATTTAGCCAGGTTCCAAAACACATTTCGATAAAAGATACATTATGTTTTACCTTACTTCTTTTCTATTTTTATTGTTTATTTTTTAGGTGGAACACACACACATTGCGTACATCTGAAAATAAAATACAATTATGTCAACATTGTCCCATCTAAAACAATCCTGAATTGGATTCAAAAGTTTCCCCCAAAAAGTTCCCAAAACATAGTAAGGATTCTAGATAGACATATGGAAATAAGGATAGCACAGTGTTACATGTAATGCAGTTTACACACAAGCTCATATTTGCCTGGCCATAAAAAATATTTTATAATCTAAATGACTGCATGATATAAACCATTTCTTTCCATAATTCCACAATTGTACTTCCTGCCAGCACATTTAAAATACTGTACATTTTGTAAATATCTTCCAAGACACCTGTGGTATATCACTGTTAAAGTACAAATTAGCTAAGATCTTGTGTGAAAATATTACGCTTTTATATGTATGTGGCATCTGGTATGCTGAATCAACTTAATATTACACCATTTACCCATAAAATATAAACCTACATGTAAACGGTTTTAGATATTTCTAGCTACTTAAGCTAAACCCCTGTATCTACTAGTATATTTACACCTAAAACAGAAAAAGAAACATTTTTTGCCCTTCCTGTTTTAACTGAAATGTGTTTTCCATTAGCACAGCAGAAATCATCAAACATGTTCTGGGTTTGTATTTTTGAAGGCCTTTTGCGATAATACAATTGAATGTTATTTCATTTTGTGAATTAAAAAATGTTCCCTAAAGTATAAAAGATATACAGTATTTACACCCCCCCCTTCAAGAAATACTTAACCCCTTAATGTCAAAATGCATTGTTCTCAATGGGTTTAGGGACCGCCCATTGTCCTTAAGGGGTTAAAGATTTAAAGTCAAACCTGAATGTATGTGGAGGAAATTATACACCTGCATATTCAAAACAGAAAACCATAGCCCAACAGAACAGTAAATCAACAACCAATTTATGAGATATTCACTGATACATTTCCTATCTCAGGGCCAGATAATTTGAATTTGCATGATGTCAGAAGAGTGTAGGTCTGTAAACATTCAATGTACGTGTCAATCCCATGGAGTAAGAACTTTGTATACTTAAGCTTTTTTTTTTTTTTACTTAACCTTTTGTAAGTCCAAACTGTTACGTGATGCACTACTTACTATGTCCTCTTTACCCATTGTACAGCATTACAGCATTTGATGGTTGATTATATAAAAAAGTAATAGTAATAGTATTAATTTATATATGTGCTCATTTTGCAATATTCATACTTTCCATTATTAGCCCACTGGAGCTCATTAACCCAAAGATTAAAGACACTAACCCGAATTCCTCTTGAGGGAGCGTTTCTGTCTGAGGTTTAGAGTGAAACCCAGTAAGTTCCCACTTCTGCCAATATTGTACTAATGTAATCTCCCCCTCAGTTACATCTGGATTCTAACAGGACATAAATATATATATGATACCTTTTATAGGGTATTATCCATCCCTAGAACTAATTTGCATTATTTCACTATTATTCCACCATTATTATTATATATTATCATTATTTTTTTCCTTCTCCTTGCCTATTTCCTCTTTACTTTGCAAAGATTATAGTCCAGTGTGGTCCTCGGCATATCAAAAGCTGTAATCGAAATCGGCAGTAGTGCTGCTTCCTCCTTCAACATTGCCCTAGGTCTAGCTTGGCCTCTGCCATGATAAGTGCTGCTGGTATATCTACCTCAGGAAAACACTGTATACATTATTATTAACATATTTTTATTTAATTTTTTTGATTTATATTTCACTAACAATTTACGCAGCATTCCTTAAAAAGGTATAACAGATGCTCTAAAGGAAGACTACTTTTAAAAATAGGCATATTCATAATTTATCATTAGTTAACAAAATGCAAAGTAAGTGAAGAGAAGAAAAATCTAAATCAAATCAATATTTGGTATGACCACCCTTTGTCTTCAAAACACCATCAATTTTTCTAGGTACACTTAAACTCCAGACAGTGGATGGGTGTACCGGGGTCCCATTGTCTTTTGCCAATGCTGATCTGTTGGCACTGCTGGACATCTTCTGCTTGCGAAGGGAAGTATGCATGATGTGTCTATCATCCTCCTTGGCAAACTACTGCATATACAGTCCTCAGCATTGCTCTTTTTTTTGTTTATTCAAAAGAGCTTGGACAGAAGATCTGAAAGGCCCTGTCTGCCTTGGAATTTCTGCCTAGGAGAGAACTTACTGATGCAGTATCAGTACCCTGTGTCTTGTTGCTGTGCTCAGTCTTGCCATGGTGATTGACTTTTAACATTAAACTGTCTTCAGCAACCTCACTTTGTTAGTGAGTTTGGCTGCTCCTTACCCAGTTTTATTGCTTCTACACAACTGCTTCTGTTCCAGATAATGCTTGTGTTTCAACCTACAAACAAATTATATTGATGATCATTCGTACCTGTTTGGTATAATTGTTTAATCATATGCCTAACCATATGCCTTCAAAATCAATGACTTTGTCCAACTCTACCTAGATAAATTGATAGATTTTTCTTCTGTTCACTCACTTTGCATTTTGGTAAATAAACTAACATACCCAATTTTTTAAAAAGCATTCTTACTTTACAGCTTTTTTTGCACACCTACCTGCACAGTAATGTTCATGTAATGGACATATCAAAACTAGGATTGACAAAAGACTAACTGTTAGATTAGGTAAGGGTACGGAGGGCCTTGCTATGCAACCTTACTATATATATATATATGTATATACTTCATATACACTGTGTATATATATTCACACATTTTTTCTTCACTTTTTCACTTTCAACTTAGCGTTGCTCTCATATCTGTCAGAAAGAAAAGGATTCCTTTTGAGTACTGTGGCCTTTAGCAAATCTGAAAATACCTCCCTGACATTTTCCTTGTGACTATCAAAGGCTTAAAATAATCATGTGCAAAAGAATCACTTGAGATGAAATACATTGAAACACATTAATATGGCTCAGACACCAATGTGTGCTTATGAGCACCAAATTACATATTCAATTTGAATTACATTTTTTAGTGTCAAAACAAGATTAGAAGCTCCGCAGCTTGTGTTCATTTTTGTTAATTATAGTATTTTAAAAAAAAATATATTAATTATGTTTCTAACCCTAACACATTTGGCTTTGTTTTCGTTTGGATAGTTGTTTTAATTGTAAAATGTGCCCATTCTGAGAATGAAAATTGAGTAAATATATATATATATATTTTAACCTCCCAAGTGTGTGATTTGTAATCTTCAGGTTCAATAAATAAAACATTCAAATATGTTTTCTGGATAGCTTGACCTTCACTATATTGATTTGTATCAAAACAAACCGAAACTTTTAAAAGCATGACCTTTTCTCTTTTGAAGATAAAAACATTAAGGAAAAACTGACAGTATTAACTGCGTGAACGTAAACAACGCACAGTCTTGTAAATGTACTCAGCCCAATCGTCAGTATTTCATCTAGAAATACTCAAGTTACAAGTAAATCAAAGGAACAAAAGAGGCTTATTGTTGAAAACCATCTTTGACAAATCTGTGCTGTATGTTTTTAATCCCCCCACCTTTATCAAATAATAAAAAGGCTCCTTTAATAACTAATATAGTTCCAAACTAACATTACAACACGTAGCAGACTGCCTATAACCACGGTGACCTCATTGGATGCCAATGTGATTTTTAATACGGCAGCAAGTTTAACATGCAAGCGCTATTCAGTAACACGGCACATTTTATTGATGATTGGGTGCCTGTGGTTTTTAAGATATTTAATTCAAGCTCATAACAAGTTTTTAAGGTGCTTTTACATCTAAAATGTACATTGTATTACGACCTGAGCTTATGGTTTTGGAATTAAGTACATTTTTGTGGACTGACTTTATAGCCGCAGTTAACAAACTTTGCTTAATAAATTAATAGGAACCTGCACTAGTTTAATTAGATTTCAGCATTACAATCTAGTGTATGTGTGTAATTAATTTTGTACCCAGATGACTAGTTAAGTCGAAATATACAGAGAAGGTAGTAGTAGTTTTTTGCTCTGCGTATAATGACATCATGTCTAAGGTTAGCAGAGAGTTGTAAATGAAATGAAAGCTCAAAACATATGAGCCCGGAGGCAAAACTCATGAAATGTTCTTTGATTTGAACAATCCATAATTTGTTTAAACATATTAAGCATTTTGCTATGCAGAAGCAGGGTTCAACAAAAGTTGTGATATGTGATATGGTATGCTGCTAGTCATGTAATAGGAAACTGCATAGCTGCATACTGTATATATATATATATACACAGTATCTCACATTTTTGTAAATATTTTATTATATCTTTTCATGTGACAACACTGAAGAAATGACACTCTGCTACAATGTAAAGTAGTGCGTGCACAGCCTGTATAACAGTGTAAATTTGCTGTCCCCTCAAAATAACTGAACACACAGCCATTAATCTATAAACCTTGGGAACAAAAGTTAGTACACCCCTAAGTGGAAATATCAAAACTGGGCCCAATTAGCCATTTAACCATCCCGGTGTCATGTGACTCGTTAGTGTTGCAAGGTCTCAGGTGTGAATGGGGAGCAGGTATGTTAAATTTGGTGTTATTTCTCTCACACTCTCTCATACTGGTCACTGGAAGTTCAACATGGCACCAGATGGCAAAGAACTCTCTGAGAACCTGAATTGTTGCTCTACATAAATATGGCCTAGGCTATAAGAAGATTGCCAAGAGCCTGAAACTGAGCTGCAGCACAGTGGGCATGACCATACAGCGGTTTCACAGGACAGGTTTCACTCAGAACAGGCCTCGCCATGGTCTACCAAAAATGTTGAGTGTGCAGCGTCATATCCAGAGGTTGTCTTTGTGAAATAGATGTATGAGTGCTGCCAGCATTGCTGCAGAGGTTGAAGAGGTGGGGGGTCAGACTGTCAGTGCTCAGACCATACGCTGCACACTGCGTCAAATTGGTCTGCATGGCTCAGAAGAAGCCTCTTCTAAAGATGATGCACAAGAAAGCCTGCCAACAGTTTGCTAAAGACAATCAGACTAAGGACATGGATTACTGGAACCATGTCCTGTGGTCCGATGAGACCAAGATAAACTTATTTGGTTCAGATGGTATCAAACGTGTGTGGCAGCAACCAGGTGGGGAGTACAAAGACAAGTGTGTCTTGCCTACAGTCAAGCATGGTGGCGGGAGTGTCATGGTCTGGGCCTGCATGAGTGCTGCTGGCACTGGGGAGCTACAGTTCATTGGGGAACCATGAATGCCAACATGTACTGTGACATCCTGAAGCAGAGCATGGTCCCCTCCCTTCGGAGACTGGGCAGGGCAGTGTTCCAACATGATAACGACCCCAAACACACCTCCCAGATGACCACTGCCTTGCTAAAGAAGATGATGGTAAAGGTGATAGACTGGCCAAGCATGTCTCCAGACCTAAACCATATTGAGCATCTGTGAGGCATCCTGAAACGGAAGGTGGGGGAGCGCAAGGTCTCTAACATCCACCAGCTCCGTGATGTCGTTAAGGAGGAATGGAAGAGGACTCCAGTGGCAAGCTGTGAAGCTCTAGTGAACTCCATGCCCAAGAGGGTTATGGCAGTGCTGGAAAATAATGGTGGCCACACAAAACATTTACACTTTGGGCCCATTTTGGACATCTCCACTTAGGGGTGTACTCACTTTTGTTGCCAAGGTTTGGACATTAATAGCAGTATGTTGAGTTATTTTGAGGGGACAGCAAATTTACACTGTTATACAGGCTGTACACTTACTACTTTACATTGTAGTGTTGTCACATGAAAAGATATAATGAAATATTAACAAAAATGTGAGAGGCGTACTCATCTCTATGAGATACTGTGTATACTGTGTATAATGTGTATACTTTATATATACTTTATATTTGGGTAAGGGTCAGGATCATCTTTAAACTTAAATGAGCCTGGAGCGATGTGCCCCATGCCACATTCCAGCATGGAATGGAGGTCTTTCCAGCTATCCAGCTCCACTAACACTTCTTCTGCGCTCTGCCTGCTGCTAGGAGCCTGGATATAATATCATCATAACAGAGGAGAAAGTGCTAGGAGAAGCCCGTGCTGCTGTTGTTGAAGATGTCCAAGGGACAGCTGCTGTGGGCCTCGGAGGTAAGTTTGGACCTGTAGTAGCCGACCGATTTGCCTTGCTTTAAAGATAGACCCGGTAAGGATTTTGTCACATGTTGCATCTGCTTTGTAATCAACATAGAAGTTTAGAAGTAAAGTGAGGGTTGTTTACTTCACCGTGTGGAACAGTCTTCCAGCATAAGTGTAGGGGTCAATACAGTGAGGGCATTTATACATGCATAATACGAGCAAAAGGTGATCCTAAATATAAGACAAGACCCAAGACCAATTAGGTTTAAGGTTTTAACACAAAAAAGCAGAGTAGGTGAGATGACTAGTTCTAATACTAGTTTTCTGTGGAAGCAGAAATAGCAGGCCAACTTTAGACTAGGAGATATGTGTCCTCTTGCACTACATCCACCTACAATACAGCTCAGCTAGCTGAGTTTACCTTATTGCAAAAAAGGATGAAATAGGACAAATGTAGGGAATACGTTACCATGATGGTCAAGAAAGAGGTACACATCCAACAATTATCTATATATCATACTTGCACCAGTATATGAAAACATACCAACCAATTAGAGTGATAAATAATAAACCTGCTCACTATACTGCAAATCATTAGAATTGTGTATATTGAGGGGAAAAAAGGAAGGGCAATGCTATATGTCAGATAATGCTATAGATGTGCTCTACATCTCAACATCCATCTAAGTGAGCATAGATATGCATTATGAAAGATTATAGGTTTCTTTTACATCTTTGTCTTAAAACTAAATTAGTATTTCCAGATTTTGATTATTTTTTTAGTATTTCACATTACAGTTTTCAGTTCTTAAGGTCTAATGATATACTAACTCTTTTCATCTTTTCACCAAATATGTGGGATCATGCGTCTTTTTAAATGACTGGTTCATGTGACTTCTCCCCAATTTGCATTAAATTAGCAGAATCATTCAGCGTTTCACTTGTTCTCATTTGGCAACAGTTAGCTATTGATATTACCTCTGGGAGAGGCAACTATCTCTTTCATGTTGGGTTTCTTATCAATGAAGGCCGAGAATGACTGATTGGCCTTGGCTTCCACCTAAATCCCCTTGTCACGCTTTACCTTGGTACACATCCTGCAGCAAATAGATACCGTTAGTATACCCGGCTGTCTTCATTTAATGGTCTGAACAGGTGCTGACAGATGAAGTAGCTGACAGGCTACTCTACTGTTAAAACGGGAATATTTGGTTACATATGCATTTGTTGGCTGTTTGAGAACTGAATCGCTGCAATTGTATCTAAGGTCACCTCTTTTCTCATTAATCAGTGCAAGATAAATGCTGTCTACTTTTTGGTAAATAAAGATTTTTGACTTTTAAATGACTGACATTTTCAAAATAACATGGATACTCTAGAAAATGTTAAGTTTGTGTATTGTCAGTTATGACTGAGTGTTATGTTGTAAATATGTTTCAGATTTTTTTTTAAAAAAATAAGATTTTCTTGGAAATTTTAAGATGCTTTCTGAACTAAAATTATGCATTGAGAATGTCAAAATATCTTTACAGTATCAAAATCAAGGATGTTTCCACATTTTAAATTTAAAAATTAAATATTTATGTTATAGTCATATTATCAATTAACATTTAAAATTAAATGATTTTAAGTAAATAGGATATAAATAATGAATAAAAAAACCCACGAAAAATCTGGATTCTATGTAGTGGTGCAAATACACAAAAAAATCTGTATTCTATATAGTGAACATTTTGAGCCACTTCATTTTTGAATACCAATGAGTCACAAATTCAATTTCAACCGTACAGGAAACATTCAGATGCCTTAGACTAACCTCCTCTAACTTTGCTTCTTAAAAACTTGACATTTCCATAATGCCTCTGTATCAGAAAGGCTTCAAACTGAGTGGTAGTTATTGGGTTAAACTTAGATATGTCCATACTGGCTATGTATGTTAAAAACATACATAACAATTATGCATTAACACATAGAGACACAACAGGAATTGAGAACCCTGCCCGTGAGCTTGCCATCTAGCCTTATGGTACTTTAACACAAAGTCCCTGGCAATAATGACTTGCAATCTAAAGGAATTGTATTGGTAACTGAAACAAAAGGATGGTTGAAAAGGGAATAGTAGCTCTCTTGTAGCAGTAGTTAAGGAAAGGGGTTTCAGGATGCAAAAGAGGCTGCATAAATAAAATGAAGAGAGGGATGGATGGTTGGATTAGTGCTTGGCTCTAGAAGATGGTGGCTTGCAGAGAGCTTGCAGTGTTTCAGGGATGCTATAAGAAGAGAAGGAGAGAGATGAATAAGATAATTTTTTTAAGTGAAAAAGGGAGTGGGGTTATGGATGTGAGAAATCATGGCACCTCCAAGGAAGAGGAACCATCTGCAGAGCTCCAAGAAAAACAGCAAGAGTACTGATATGGCAGCAAAAGAAAACTACTTTCACTTCACTGACCAGCAGGATCTTTAGGAAAACTGCAACCTCCACCATAGGAAGCCACACTGCAATGACTTTAACAGACTAATTTAACTAATCATTGTTAACAGGAGTAGTCTTAGAAGATTGGGAATTACCAAATGTTGAGCCCATTCAAAAGAAAGACAATAGGGAGGAGTCAGGCAACTGCAGGCCTGTAAGTCTTACATCAGGGGAAATTAATGGAAACTATGTTAAAGGATAGGATAGTTTAGCATCCTATCTTGTGTTTCAAGATCAAAAACAACATGGGCTTACTTCCGGGAGACCATGCCAAACTAATCTTATTGATTTTTTTTTGATTGGGCAACTAAACTAATTGATTGTCCCACATAGAACACTTATCAATAAACTGCAATCTCTGAGTTTAGATCTCAATATTGTTGAATGAATAAGACAGCGGCTGCGTGACAGACAAAAGTTTGTAGTCAGGGATCTGTACTTGGACCCATTCTCTTTAATATTTTCATGAGTAATATTGCAGAATGTCTTCATGGTATCCTGGAGGGATAAGTTAAATGGCAGATTAGTTAGTGAAACTGGAAAAATCTCTCACCATTTTCACCATATCGCCTCATTATTTTCCCTTCTCTCTATCTCTCTCCCTTCTTTCCGTGCCGTACAAGCTCTCTCTGACTACCTATCTCTCCTCTTTCCTTACCAATTTAGATCTGTGGTGTGAGAGCGTGGCAGGCCCCTGTCTCTTTGCTCTGTCGCACTGCACACGGCTTTAGTACTAAGAGCTAGGATATGACATCATATTGATTGGACCCCCTTCCATAGCATGCAATCACACCCTTCACCCTAACACAACCCTTCCCCCAAAAAACAAAGTACTTGCTCTACTGACTTTGCAGATGTGGAGGAGACGTTCAGACAGGGGAGAAGCACAATACTATGCTGATCGCATAGCAATGAATGGTTTGGGTCCAGCAAGTCACACGTTGTCCCCTCCTTTACTGTGCCACACCTCTGTTTTCCTGATTGTACACATAGAACTTGATCCAGCAAGCAGATGGCATCCACAGGACCTTCCCAGCACACAGACTGGATGCATTGGACTTGCCATAATTTTCCCCAAACAGGTTATCTTTGCCATCTTTGTCCCTAAACAGCTTGTCAGTGCCCTCAAACAGCATGCCTATGTCATGTTTGCACATAAACATCCTATCTGTACTATATATGCCCTCAAACAGCTTCCCAGGGCCATTTTCCCCAAGCAGCCTTTATGTGCCATCTTTGCCCCCAAACAACCTTCCTTTGCCATCTTTTCCCCTCAAAACACTTATCTATTCATGTTAATCCACCCACACCCCTCCTCCTTGCCTTCAGCTTTCTCTGTGGTACTTACACATTGTGAAACCCCTGGGCTGTAAAAGAGAGGTGACTCCCATGGTGTGCAAGCAACACAGAATTAAGCTCCGGGCCCCCTTGAGTGGTGGGCCTGGTCACAGTTGTTACCCTTGTGACTGTGGTTGTTGCAGACTCAGGGGCAGCTGCTGTGGGCCCCATCACTGGTGGCATTTCAGTATTGCGGCTATGCCCAAGTCATGTACTATTAAATTTTATAATGTAATTGGAATATAATAACAAATAGCTACATTAAAATTGCATTGATAGAATACTATCTGTCCCTTATAACAAGACCCCATCCATTTTCCCCTCCATTTATAATATGGTGCTCATGTTCAGATAAATTCCTTGTTGCGTATCTCAACTTCCTTTCTATTCTTTAACTGGTCTGTAATCTATTAACATCATGTTTAGCCAAATGAATAAAGATTTCCAGTGTATGATTTACACTACAAGGCATAAGGTAACTTTTAGGTTTCAAACCCATAGCAAAGGAAAAGTCTATAGTATTGTGCTCACTATCCTGTATATGATGTTGGTCTGGAGATTCAGAGTCAATAAGCGTATAACCTGATGTATCTGTGGTTCTGACGGTCACACTAGAATCCCCTCTGATAATGTGGCAACAAAGCGCGTTTTCAGTTTCAATTATATTAATATTAATCTAATAATATTAGATGTGAGGACAAAATAATAAGGCCTTACTAAGGACCATCAACTTTGAATCAGAGGGTCCTACCTGAGATGTTATGTATCAATTTTGTACATGGGTGAAGAGGTAGCTCAGAGGTCTCAGGAGTTGATCACTACCTAAGCTCTTTCTAGCAGCAGGGCACCCCCATATTTGAAAGGCATACTACCTTTCAATATGGCGAACATGATTGCTCCGGAGAGTGATTACACGGCACCCCTGTTTATTTTTCATTGCAGCAACATCAGCTGAGTAAAGAAGCTATTGTTAATCACTTTCTAAGCTCATTGAACTGCATGACGTACCAGACACATCAATTGTCATTAAAAGAATGTTTTTTAGCATTGTTTCTTCCTTTTTTGCTGGGCTTCTTGGCCTCTTACCCTGGACTTGATATGAGGAGGTGATGGTATAATCTGATAACTGGATAAGACGTAAAATGTTTTGTGGAATTGTTTTTCCAGTTTTAGCCAACATAAAATAAAAAAAGAGAGATTGTTTGCAATAGTAACAGATAAATTATATCATGCATGCAGGCATACATGCAATTTTAGTTACACATTTTGATGCTGAGCAAAAGCCAATTTTGAGATAAACTGGTCATTTGGAAAGCTATCACTGATAAAATAGGTAGACTGACCACTACAGATAATTTCACAAAGATTCAGTTTAATTAAGCAGCAAACGAAACAAATTTAAACAGGTTTCTCACATCATTGTATAAGAAAACAACCATACGGGGAGCAAACTTTACACCTGCATCTTAAGACCAGAGGGAGCAGTCAGTGATTTTATCAATCTAACATAATTATTTGATCGTGGCATGATCAAAGAATATTGTGAAGGACTGAACACATAATATCCAGAATAGTCATCTGGGGTTACCAGATGAAACTGTGATGGTGTTCAAAAGTGATTATCTGTAGTAATTTTCATTAGGAGAATCTTTGATCCTTGCATACAGCCCCCTTAGGTAGTTGTCAGACTGATCATAAAAACTCAAAGAAGATCTTAGTTCTTAGTTACACAATGTCCAAGTGGATTTTCCATTTTTATCTCCACTCTCATAGTTAAGAGTTCACTTGTTATAACGGAATTGAATGCAAAAGAAAATATTTTTTTTCTTCTTTATTTGCATAAAAGGGTATATCAGGATATATATATGATATATAATTAGAGATGGATTGTGAATTTGCAGGTCGATTTACTATTTTATATAGTAAGATATTAAGAATTATGCATATGTAAAAACTATGTTATTTACTACTATATTTATAATATACTTATTCTACCATAAGTCCTTACAGTCTAAGGGAGTGGAGAGGGGAAATCTGTGCAACGGCTTGAGGTTGCCAGATTCCTTACCGTATTTGCTCGATTTAGGACATAACCCTGATTATAAGACGACCCCCCAAAATCTGAATTTAAATTTTAGGAAAAAAGTTTTACCAGTAAATGTTAATTCATGTAATTGAGAAAAATATTTTGTTTTTAATTCCTTTTATTTTCCAACCTGCTCCCCAGTTATACACATCTGCCCCCAGGCTTGTCACTCTGCCCCATAAATGCCTTAAATCCCCTATATGCCACTGTGCCCCATGATATGCCTTTTAACCCTCTATATGCCACTGTGCCCCATGATATGCCTTTTGACCCCCTATGTGCCACTCTGCCTCCAGAAATGCCTTATGTCCCCATTTAACACCCCCCAAAAAAAACTTAGGGGTGCTTCTGACTCCCGGTGTGTTGTCCGGGCAGCGTGTAGATGTCTACGTGATTCGTAGGCAACTTCGCTGCAGCCGGAAGGAGTGCGGTTAGCAGCGGGGGTTGTCTGCGTCCATCGCGCAGACCTGCCTCGGCTGTCAGAGAGAATTCCCCGGTGGACGCAGACAACCCCCGCTGCTAACCGCACCTCCTTCCAGGTGCAGCGGAAGTTGTCTGCGCGAATCGTGTAGACGTCTAAACGCTGCCCCAGCTACATTCCGGGAACTCAGAAGCACTGGTGTGTTTGCGGGGGGAGACAGGAGGATCCAGGTCTCCTGCAGCATTGCGGGGGATCTGGATCTTAGTTTCATAGTCAGACCTATTTGAGGTCTGATTATAAGACGACCCTGATTATAAGACAAGCATTTGCTCTGAAAAAAACCTTGTCTTATAATCAAGCAAATACGGTATTATATTTATACCAAGTGAGGTGCTTGCAGTTGCACTGCATAACGCAGATGAAGCAGGCAGGGAAATACATTTGTACTAATCACACTGATATCATCAAGCAGGATTCTATAACCTTGCATTGCTGATCGCAATGTATGTGATCAGCAAGCATGGGTGCAATCGGAGATCACAGCAGGGTGTAAACCTCTTCCATTACATGTTTGTAAAAACCTACAGCTGCCATGCCACATTCCTTTGTGATTTAGCAAAAAGGACACAAGAAAATTTCATCATTCACCATAGACTTACCCATGAGTTTGGAAGGATTCAAACGGGTAGTTAGTTAATTTCAGAATCCAGATTACGAGAAAAGAAGAGTAAAAAACAAATGAGTAAAACAGAGCCAATGAGATAAACCATGTAAAAATCCATATTTGGTTGAAATGTCATAGGTGGCCAACCCACCCACACAACAACATAAATAAATAAACTTGACTTTTGAGTATATGACAAACTGAGAATCACTGTAGTGTTATTTTCAGTTCTACTTTTCAGAAGTAAACTTGTCTTAAATGTTGCTTTAATTTTGGGTACTGAGGTAGTTTTAAGCATTGATCTGTTTGATTGCACCCAGCCTTAAGCCTTTACTGTCTTGAAGTCTCCATAAGCATCACAGGCAATTAAATCCAAGCTTGAGGCAAAATAGTTCTGTACCTGTGTTTTGCACCTGCATTGATAAATCATGATCTGATCTCCTTTGTCGTTAAAATTATAAAGGCTGAGAGGTCAGCGCTCCTGTTTTCCACATACCAGCAAAGCATGCATTTTTGAATTGTTAGGATGACCCTGTCAAGTGGTCGATTCACCAAGATGGAAGGGGTTATTATTCATTGTTGGTTGAAATGTTAGATTAATGAATACAGTACTGAAAGTTCTCACAATGGATTGTGGTGTACTGGCAAATACTCCACTCTATTTACTCTAGAGTACTTTGCAGTTTGCACCATGTTAAATAGCTTATATTTTTCCTATAATTTTGTTTATTTGTTATACATGATTCTTGCAAACTTTTTACAACAACATCTTAAGTCTCCTAAAATGGAACAATGAATAAACTGAAAGAAAATACAAGGTTAAAAAAACCATTGTAATTTCTGTACATTTGCAGAATAAGAAAAATACAAGGGTTTTTATGAAAATGTTAGGTTGGATGCTTTCTATAGTACTTTTTATACTGTTAGATGAGTTTATGATTATGTTTTCTTTTGTATTTATGACTTTATATGCATATGTATGTTAACCTCCTCTAAACATATCTGATGTAGGTAAGTATTGGTAGTAAGTATTGGCAGCAATTATACAACACATGGAGAACATAGCTGCCCCATTTAACAATATGAGACCATTGAAAACTTGGGGAGACCATGGTCGTCAAATAAAATTGTCATTAAACTACAATTGTGTACATATAAAAAACAACTCTAGTAGCGTTATGAAATTCATTTTTAATTTTCATTAAAGCGGAGACTTTTGATTGTTAACTTTTAAATTGTTTACAATTTTCCATCTATTACTTAAACTTTACTTGGAAAAAATTGAATATTAAGGTTGATGGAAACAATGCCTCAGTTAATGCAGTGAAAAGTGTTAGGTATATATACCGATCAGCCATAACATTATGACCACTGACAGGTGAAATGAGTAACACTGACAATCTTGTTATCATGGCACCTGTCAGTGGGTGGGATATATTAGACAGCAAGTGAACATTTTGTCCTTAAGGTTAATGTGTTAGAAGCAGGAAAAATGCATAAGGATCTGAGTGACTTTGACAAGAGCCAAATTGTGATGGTTAGACCACAGGATCAGAACATCTACAAAACAGCAGCTCTTGTGTTCCCAGGCTTCAGTGGTCAGTATTTTTCAAAGGCAGTCCAAGAACCGAAAAGTGGTAAACCAGCAACAAGGTGATGGGCAGTCAAAGCTCATTAATTCACGTGGGGAGGCAATGGCTGGCCATGTGTTCAAATCCAATGAACAAGCAATTATAGCTCAAGTTGCGGAAAAAATAACGCTGGTTCTGATAGAAAGGTGTCAGAACACACAGTTTGTTGTGTATGAGGCTGCATAGCCGCCGACCAATTAGGGTGCCCATGGTGACCCTTGTCCACTGCCGAAAGTGGGCATGTGAGCATAAGAACCTGACCAGAGAGTAATGCAAAAAGGTGACCTGGTCTGATCAATCACATTTTCTTTTACATCACGTGGATGGCCAAGTATATGTGCGTCTCTTATCTGGAGAACACATGCTGCCAGGATGCATCCATGGAGGCCCACCTCCCAACTTACAGGACTTAAGGATCTTGGTGCCCACCTTCACCTTCAAGCCGCAACTAGACAAATGAGGAGCCAAAACTTCAAATATGTGCAAACAGGGAAAAGAAAAAAATGTTGCACTAAGCTAGTCCCAGGCTCAAATAATACAAATGTGTAAAATGAGGCCTACCAAACAGGTGTGAGCATGCTGCAAATACAGTGTATTGGCTGCACAGTGTATACAAAAACAAAAACAGTCTGCCCTCCTCACCCTAATAAAGTTGGCAACAAATCTATAAACATACTATAAATGAGAGGTTTTGGTTGTATGAATTGGCCAAAGCATTATTAAGCTCACCTGCCACGTCAAGGCACACTCTCAATAAGGTGAGAACCTGATCTCACCTCCTACACAGTGGGCACTCAAAGCAGTTTATACTGATACCAAAACCTTATTAATATGTTGGGAGAGGTGCAATGAAACCTCCTCCTAACTAACCCCTGGACAGCAGGATGCAACCAGAGAACACATGCCACCAGGATGCATCCATGGAGGTCCCACCTCCCAACTTACAGGACTTAAGGATCTTGGTGCCAGATACCACAAAACACCTTCAGAGGTCTAATGGAGTCCATTATTTGATGGGTCAAGGTTTTGGCAGAAAAAGGAGGAGCCATAATGTTATGGCTGATCGGTATATATAAATATATACACACACTTGCAATCAAAATGATTTAACCTCCATTGCAAATCAAATTATTAAATATTAAGTCACTATTAAGGACCAACCTGGAGGCCAAAACACTATGTTAGCTAGCAACGCCTCCCAAAATTTACAGTACAATTTGATGAAGCAAGCCTCCACACTTACGAGAAGCCTCATCTCATGCTTTCCAATGGAATGTTGAAGCTCACTGACAAACATTACATTTGCCAAGTTTTCCTAACTGTGGTAGGACCGAGCTGGCACAGTTTAGGGGAGCGCTAGAAAACTCTGACTCTCTTAGATAATACAGTACTAGATACTTAATATAAAGTAATGTGTTCTATATATAACTTTATTGTATAATATTTGTTTGCCTTTAGCTAGTTTGTAGTTCAACCATGACTTTTTCTGTACCTTCTAAATGGCATTCTAACATGAGTACGCATTTCTTCACCCTCACTTTTGGGATGGATTTTTTTTCTTGCACAAGATGGACTGGATGTTAATACTAGGTATTATTAAGTGTTCTATAAATCCTTTCCTATCATATTTTAAAACAGAAGAAATTCTTGGCTCACCTAGAAGCATATAAATCTTTAGTTGAATTGACATTTTGAGTGAAAGTAAATCAGTAATCATCAAAAAGAACTTCTGAGAACCACCAGGGATACATTCTTAAGCTAATTGGCGAATGTCCTTCTGACAGTTAGTTTCAAACATTTATAGGTCTCCGTCAAATCTGTATGGCTTCAGGTTACTTCCAGACGGTCTGCTATTCATCATATTCAGAGGCCGCTTTTGTTTGTCTCCTTAAGCTCTGCATAAATCTAATAAACCAATAAGCTTCATATGCAATACATCTTCATGCACACTTCAATATTTTCAAGTCATTTCATTTCAGTTAATATAATGTTTCCAAAGCCGATGTTCATAGTAAATCACAGTTCAGTAAAATTAACTGTTTTATATCTAAAAGGCAACTTGGGCAACTTTTAAGGATTGTGGGTTTTTTTTTTCTAAAAATCACAACTCTTAGGCTAAAGATTATATGGCCTTGTGTGTAAAATGCATATTGCAGTATGTTATTGAGACATGCCCAATACTCACACAGTTCTGATTACTGTAACTTTATGAAATACTTTTCAAATGGTTAGGCACTGGCACTACAACAATACAAAAACGTGTGCTTTTGATCCTTGAGTAGCAGTATAGACTGTAAAGCCCACCTAGCAATGCAACAAATGAAGTAGAGAACTTGTCACTCTATGCTATTTCATTTTCATTCATTTTACGTTTCTTTATAGTGCTTTACTATGGTACTCTGTGGTGCTGTACCCCATTAACAGACCTCCTGGTGTTGTTTATCATTGACAGGGAAAGAATAGAAGCAGATATACATCTGATAACCTTTACTTTTTAAAGCTACCCTGTTTGTAGCCTTTGTGTAAATCTGCCGAAAGCATTACACTGTGGATAGTCAAATCAATATATGTCTTTGCAGCCCGATACCCCAACCCCTCACCCAGCTAAACAGTGACGTGACACCACCAGGCGTATGGCCAGAATTTCATCCCCTCGCTTCTAGTGCTAACAAAAGGCCACCAGGTTAGGCAAAGTGTGTGTAGCCTGGCACCGATGTCCATGGCATGGCCTGTGGAACTCGCTGTTGCTTATTGCATTATTTAGTCAAATGTTCTTCACAAAGAATGTTGCTGCCTACCCATGAAGATCACAATCATTGGGCTTCTATTGAGCCCAAGTCTAGTACTGCCATTTGGATGGGAGTGTAAAGGACTGTTGAGAATATTGTTATCTGGGACTGGGAAGGTAGCACATTCACTCTACAGACCTTTCCATGTTGATGTAACCTATAATTTAAAATGAATTCTTCATGATTTCTGAGTGTTCCATATGTTTCATTTACTGTTTTTATTAGATTTACATCTCTTGACTCTATCTTCACGAGGTAAAATTCAGAGAACAGTACGCATATAGAGGCACATAGAGACATATAGAGGCCACTGTCACCATGTTATAAAGCATTTTAACAATTTAACAATAAACGTATTCCCTATTTCTATTTCCAAATTGTTTGCATTTTGAGATACATTAGGGAATAAAATCCTGAGATATTTTACTTTACGTATCCCTGTATGTTCTAAAAGCTACAAGTCAATTGTGTCTAATGGCCCTTAAATTATCCAAATGCCTGAATGATCAACACAATATTACATTGTTATTACAATATTACACACTGGCGTGATGTTTAACTGCTTTCCTATAATTTGTTTTGAGCATTTTGAAAACTTAATTATGGAATTCAGTATAGGTGGCATCTTGGGACTAAATAACATTTTTTTCAGTTTACTTTTCTTGTAAATAAATGAGCATTAACCAAAAAACACACGAAACGGATTAACTATGTTTGAAGGTTGTTATTTGCTTGCTTAGTATTCAAACCCCGATTCCCCACTGTTTTAATGCACTAAGGTTATAGCCTGCAGTTTCCACATACCATGTTAATTATTTAAATTAGACAAATAAGTTACTGTCAGACAATGTGATTTAAGGTACATTATTATTCTGACCTAGTGTACATGTCATGACCTGCCTTGCCACTCTAGCAGTAAATGAAAGAAATCAGGCATAGGAGGTGACAGGAGACCTGTCCATAAATCAAGCAATTGGACATTATGACAAGTTTTAGTAAAGAGTAAATGGATTGCTTGACATTCTGCTTTGTAGCTAGGAGTCAGGAAATGTAAATGCAACATTTTTTTTTGTAGAAAAGCGATCACAACAGGCCTTAAACTGAGAAAAGATGCAGTATGCTTCCACCTTCTGCATACGTTTATTTCAAAGCTCAATAAGGCTTTTAAGATGTCTAGAAAACCTAAGATGGATAGTACACTGCAAAAGTCTACTTATTTGTAAAAGCCTAACAGAAACTCAGATGATGAATACAGCCTCAGTGGCTTAATTAAGTTAATACACTCTTTTACTTGACATATTGGTTTCTAGCGATTGTAAACTTTCCCATTGTTATTTACGGTTATTATTACAATAGACAGCAGAAAAAGCCCACATTTTAATAAGCAAGCAAATTATTTATATATTTGTCCTACTGACATTCCAAATCTATTTTAAATATATATATCTATATATTTTCAAAATAGTTTAAATTGTTTGCCAGCCTTTAAATAAAGAGTTGTTAAATCTGCAAAGAGTTTAAAGTATGCAAAAGCCTATGTTTTGGAAACAGATGCTGGTGTGTAGTGACATTTCTACGGTTATAGAGTTACAGAGTTATGGTCAAAATTGCCCCTGTAATAAAGTTCAATTACTTAATTTATTTGTTAATTTAGCGTTTGATCTATAGTTGAAAGTCAGACTTTGTCAAAGTTATGACATTAGGACATTTATGTGTGTATGGAGTTAGTTGTACCTTAAAAAATACTAAAATGTATACTTGGTATGATTGTCCCTCTACTTGGTACCCAAAAACATAATCACATGTGCCCCATTTCAAGAAACTAGTGAAAGATAAATCTGGCAGATTGTGCTTTAGGCTACATTAGTTGCCCACTCAATGGGAATATGACAATTTACAAATTAATTTCTCTATAGAGGTTTACAGCATATACCGTATTTGCCCGATTATAAGACGAGGTTTTTTTCAGAGCAAATGCTCTGAAAAATACCCCTTGTCTTGTAATCGGGGTCGTCTTCTAATCAGACCTCAAATAGAGGTCTGATTAGGAGACTAAGATCCAGATCCCCCGCACCGCTGCAGGGGACCTGGATCCTCCTGTCTCCCGCCCATTTAAACCCCCGCCACACACACTTACCGGTGCTTCCTGCCGGGGCAGCGGGTTGACGTCTACGCGATGCGCGTAGACA